>QVIE01002772.1:0-10276 GCA_013387415.1 Panellus pusillus | reverse complement strand
CAATCAGTTCACTTGAGTCTTTAGAATGTGCACATGTACTATGTTATTACTAGAGCGTATTCGAAGATTTTTAGCGAGATTTCTAAGGCATTTGATTGGTTGAGAGCCGTTTGTTATATTGTAGTGCTGAGTGTAACACAATTGATACAGCATCCAATCACTTGAGATGTCACATCGTCCGTCACGCGAACCGGGTTCACGGCATAGCCACAACGTCAATCGCCAGCATCACCTGATTTTGAATATACTGACATCCGAAAATACTGGCTTTGTAGCTCAAGGAGGGAATTACTTCTGAGTACAGTATCTATAGAGCCTTTGTTTGCTCGACATTGAGAATCACAGAATCAGCTTCTTATTCACGAATAATAGATTCCTCACTATGCCTTGAACATTTGTTTGCAGGCAAATAATGCAAAAATAATGCGTAACTGCATGAAATCAGCATCTGAGGGGAATGAAACTGTCTTCCAAGCACGATTCATCATTTTTGTGTTGTGAAAACTTCAAGTGGCAGAAAGACTTAAATTCTACGAATCATATCTGAGGTGAATCACGGTGTGCCGGAGAAATCCAGCCTTTTAAAAAATGCTGCTATAAATTGCTCTGAATTAGTATTTTGGGGGGAAGGAAACACTCTTCTGGGCATGCATGATTATTTCTGTGATTTTAGGACTTGCAATGGCAAGACTTAAGTCCTATAAACCACAGGTGATGTTGATCACCGCATACCAACAAATCCGGCCTTCAAACAAATGGCTACCGACTTATCCCCGCAATTAGTTTCACTTGTAAGATGATGCACGTGTGTGTTTAACCGCGAGTTAAACCCAGAATTGTCAGGTCGGGTTCACCTCAGTTGTTCCTTGCTCACACCGTACATAGATAACTCCACACCCTTTTCTCTCCGAATCAGGTCTAATGCAGAAACGGAGAAAGTTTTCTGGCAATGTCCCAATAATTCCTTCGTACACGCTTCTAGACCCAGTCAAAATACCGTCATGATACCATACCTGTCCATCCGGTCGGACAATACGCGCAGTAAAGTGATTTCCCCAACATAGATGACCCCTCGGAGCTTGTACTGCACAATCCCTGTGCGGCATGTGATTGCCAAAGTAGGTTCGATCATGTCCACACTGTCAGTTATCGAGAAATATATACACGGGGGCGCCTCAAGTACAGTTCGCACTGTTCTTAGTTTCCCACCACATTGACACCTCCCTGAAGAACTTTTCAACATGCCTTCACGCAACCACCTCGACACAGTTCTTGTGTTCCAATTTGATCTCACCGGAGAACTGTCAATGATAACGGTCTGCGCTCCTGGAAAAGCCTCACGCTCTCCTGTCACTGCTTCGCATCGCTCACAAGATGTCCGTCTCATTCCCCAACTTACTTCCCCAAATAATTTGCATGCCAACGTGTCTATGTCTGTCAGGAAGTGACCGTATTGGAAGTCATCTGGAAACACTTTGTACAGTTCTTGTCGGAGATTGTCTCGCACACTTTCCAAATGCATGATTCCCTGTGAAAAATCTCTGAATCCCTCTGCTAGGTTTGGTAAAAAACGGCTAACAGCACAGAAATGCTCAGTCCACTCCCTGGGGCTGTTGAGCCATATGTCCAATAAGACACTCACCACCGAATCATATGCACAACTGTAGTGTACTGAATCCCATTTTGGTCCTTGAGGTACCAGTGGTAAGCTTTCACTGTCCACAGGAGCCTGAGCCGACAATGTTTTCCTCTTCCTACCTGTCGTATTTGCCCTTTCATCACCATCCATGGACATCTCCTTACTCTATGCCTTGCTCGTCGTGAGAGAGAGAGAAGGTTTGGGGACAAGACGGAATCGAATTGGTCGCCAAAGCTCTCTCGCACGGACCGTGGGGGACCGCGCTCGAGCCGGCTAACGGCGAAGACTACAGGAAAGTAAACTAGAGATGGGAAGCGGTAAGGGTAGGGAGAAAAGAAACTCTAGCGAGCTATGTGAGTGTATGTAGGAGATGAGGACACGAGCTGAAAGACCTAGCGAGCTATGTGAGTGTATGTAGGAGATGAGGACACAAGTCTATCTACGGGTACGAGAATGTATATATATTCGAGACAAGAAACAAAGGGATAAAGGGAGTGGCTCGCCTGCATAGACCGTCTTTGACTCGTCAAACACTTCTTCTATGCCTTGCTCGTCGTGAGAGAGAGAGAAGGTTTGGGGACAAGACGGAATCGAATTGGTCGCCAAAGCTCTCTCGCACGGACCGTGGGGGACCGCGCTCGAGCCAAGGGAGAAAGCAGCGGAGAGCCAGCGGCTCAAGAGACTGCGGGGGGAGCAGCGGCCACATGAAGACGAGCAGAGAGACTGAGGATCCGGTTACGAGGGACATCCAGGTAGAGCTTGTAGGCGTCACTCCGCCAGCGGCCGAGAAGTTGAATCTCGAAATCCGCGTAACCGGCAATGGCGGCGGCAGTCGCGGCCCCACGACGAAAGCTGTGTCCCGAGTAGCCGGAGCTATCCACACCGATATCCGTCAGCCGCGTCTTGAGGCTATGCACGAACTGGGATCGGGTGAGGGGGGAGCCATCGGAGCCTGCAAAAAGTGGCGCAGAACTAGGAAGGGGATGGATCGTAAACAGATGCTTCATAGCCTGAACCGGGCAAGTAATGGAGCCCGGGGCAGCGGCGATGCACACTGTGACCCCGCCACGAAACGGATCCGTCTTGGAGGCGGGAATGGTGAGTTCCATAAATTCAGGGGACTCGAGGGAAGGGAAAAATTGGACAGATGCCCGGGAAAGGTGGATGGTGCAGTCAAAGGTGGCGTTGTCCGGGACGGTGAACTCACCACAGCGCAGAAACCCAGCCCATGCGAGCTTGGATGCTGCGTCAAAAACTGCGTTGTTGATGTTGGACAAGTCACCGGCGCGGCTCGACATCTTCGTCAGAATGTCTAAAGTGATCGGGAGCTTCGGCTGCCGCCCCCTGTTACCCTGAAAGCGTTTGATTCCCCGGATGACTCGCTGCAGTGCAACTGAGTTGCATGCATCGAAGGGAAGCCCTTGGTCAACATGGAGGGAACGAACACCGGAGAGGTAACCTTTAATCGTTGTGTGGAGCAAAGGTCGCTCTTTGCTGGCAAGGTGAGCGGTCCAGGCCATGAGTCCAAGCTCTGTTGCGGGAAGGAGCTGGCCTGGGCGGACTGCGTACTGGGGGTTGAGACGAACAAAGTCGAGGAACGATTTCTGGGAGGATGAATAAGTGCGCCGGGTGGAGGAAGCAAGTCCGTGCCAGAGGAAAAACGCGACCTCTCGAGAGAGATGAGCGTGCGACGAATACCATTCATCCGGGACTGTGTTGTTGAGGGTGTGCAATTGAGCTGCGGGGCGAGCTGGAACAGGCGGCTGTACTGAAAACGGGATGCAGCATCAGCAAGCGCGTTCTCGGAAGTGGAGAGCCAGACCGCAGAAAAAGTGAAATGTAGGACGGAGGAAAGTAGGATGATCTGCCGCAAGATGGGCATGGCTGGACGAGACCGAGAGGTATCAGATCCTAGCCACTGGACCACCGCCTGATTATCGCAACGAAAGACAACATGAGCGCCACCCCATGTGTCACCCCAGCGCAGGATAGCCTGCAGGATAGCATAAAGCTCCTTGAACTGGATATCGCGGTCGCGAAAACGCCGAGGACAGCGGGAAGAAAACCACTGGTTGCCGTGGATGCCGCCAAGACCCTTACGCCCGCTCGCGTCGGTCTCGACAAAAAGTGTGTGTTGCTCGGGGTTGAGAAGCCGCACGCCGTTCCAGTGAGTGCCCACAGACTCCCACCAACCCAGGTCAGCCCGCACTCCTGCTGGAATGTGAAGTTGAGAGAAGGGGGATGTAAACGCCGCGGACAAGTCAAACAGGCGCCTAAGGAAGGCCCGGGAGCGGTAAATGACCTGGGAACAGAACTGGAGGTATCCGACAAGCTCCTCGACCTCCCTCAAAGTGCAAGTACGCTTGTGGCGCCACTCGGACAACAGCTCCCGAAGATAGGCGAGCTTCTCGTGAGGCAACCGAGCTTCCATGGCCTGGGAGTCCAAGTCCAGACCAAGGAATTCGATCTGAAAACAGGGCCAGAGTGTCTTCGCGTCTGAGAAGCACAGCCCCAGCTCACTTCCGAGAGCCAAGATCCACTCGACGGCTGCAAAGGCAGTAGGGGGAGGTGTGCCGGGAGCAAAGGCAAGCCAGAAGTCATCGAGATAGTGGCGCAAGTGTGCCGGGATGTGACGAGAAATGATCCAGTGCAAAGCCTCAGCGAAAAGATTGAAGATGTACGGAGCCGAGCGTAGCCCGAACATGAGGACTAAGGCGTAGTAAAGAGCGCCGGCCCAAGACATGCCCAGAAGATGGTGATCAGCGACTCGCACGGGGATATGGCGAAAAGCATCCTTGAGGTCCAACTTGGCCATCAAGGAACCGCGACCAGAGACACAGAGGTCAGAGACGGCGCGCTCAAACATGTCGTATGTGATTTGAGCTTCAACGTCTGAAATACCGTCGTTGACGGATGAGCCACGCGGCCAAGAAAGATGATTAATCATGCGAAGCTTGCCAGGCTTGCGCTTGCGCTCGACGACACCAAGTGGTGAGGAACGGAAGCGCGGGAGGGGGAAGTAGGAAAGGGGCCGGCAGCAGCGCCCTTCGAAACAAGGGTGTCCAGCGCCTCGGAGATAAAGCTCCCATGGACCTCGGCGGACTTGAGATTCTTGACTGGTGGAACAGAATCAGGCGCAGAAAACCCAACGTTGCAACCAAAATCAATTATCTGCAGTAGCGAGGATACAAAAGTCCGGTCGGGGTAGTCCCGTAAATAGTAATCCCAGGCTGCCCGATTCAAAGAGGAGGAGACAGGAGGGGAGCCATGATTAGGGGGAAGGGGTGCATTACAACGGGGATCAGTATTGGGGCGAGGAGGGGTGGTGGAAGAGGGGGGAAAAGGGAAGAGTGAGGAAGACATGGCGTGTGAGCGAGGTTCCGATGAGAAAAAGCCGGGGAAGAAGTAGTAACCGTAGGTTGGCCCGAGCGAGCGAGCCGAGCAGCAGAGGCGCGAGCTCGACGGCTCGCCCTGCCGATGACCTAGGCAGCGGTGCAACCGGACTCCGGATGGTCCGGCGACTCACACTTCTTGCAAACATGACGCCGCTTACGCGGGCACGGCGAAGTCTTACAGACCCCGGAATTCCAGTCGAAACAAACCTGCTTCTCGACAGGAGTGGATGTCTTCTTCTTCTCCTTCTTACCACCACCATTCTGCGATGCGGGGGGCGACGACGAGGGCTGAGTAAGGAGGTACGGGAATACGGTGCGGGTGAGAAGTTCTACATCAGACACCGCCCAGCCCGAATAATCGCCGTCTTTCATCTGCCAGAGGCGTGCAGCGTGAAATTCGACGTGATACGCAACGACAGCTCCCCACTCGTAACGCTGATGCAGCTCCGCGAGGTGCGAGACGTAAGCCGACGATGACCGTGTTATGGCGAAAACTTCCCAGGGCTTGCCCGCGGAAGCGGCAAATGCGGCCAAGACCTCGAAGTACTTGGTAAGGGGGCGGAGGAGTGAGTGAAAGGATGGGAAGTGTTTCAGGGCAAGGGCATGCTCGGCAGCGGGAGCAGCGGCAGGCGGGGCAATAAACTCTTGGCGAGCGGCAAGCGGGGAAAGGAGCCGAGGCAGTTCCAGCGGCGAGAAGGAATGGCTCGCGATGTCCAGGATGACCTTCGGGTCGATGGTGGGGAAAATAGCAGGTAAAGACTTACCACCAAACTGTGCAGTGGCGGCGGAACCCGTGAAAGGTGGCACGACAGGTGGCTGTGGCTGGGACGCCGGGGCTGTGAAGGCTGCGGTACCTGCTGCATGGCTACCATCACAGCAGATACAATGGCGGCGATGTCCAAGGCTGGCGCCGGGGGCGTAGAGGAGCCACTCGCGTCGGGCATATTGTCGTCGGAAGTCTCAAAGAAGGAGTCGGATAACGGCCCGAATGATGACGGCACACCGGTCGAGGATGCGACGGGTGACGGCGGAGGTGGAGTGGCGGAGCGCGATGGTGAAGGACGGCGCGTGAAACGACCGGAAGAATCCCGAAAGCCAGTGCAACTGAGCACGATGATGATAAAAGGTGTCCTCGAAAGAAAAGAAACTCTAGCGAGCTATGTGAGTGTATGTAGGAGATGAGGACACGAGCTGAAAGACCTAGCGAGCTATGTGAGTGTATGTAGGAGATGAGGACACAAGTCTATCTACGGGTACGAGAATGTATATATATTCGAGACAAGAAACAAAGGGATAAAGGGAGTGGCTCGCCTGCATAGACCGTCTTTGACTCGTCAAACACTTCTGGTTTGACTTCGCTTTCTTGTCATGATGAAAAAAAGAGCTCATCTTAAGACCTGACGCTGTTTACCGATTTTCAATCTTAAGATTGGCGACATCTTAAGTTCTACGGTACATCACTATGGACAAGCGTATAGCCTGTGATCCCAGTCCCCAACTTGAGGTTGAGCCGTAACCAACTTAAGATCTTCGCAACTTAAGTTGCGCATAGGTCTTAAGATCTCGGTATTTGCCTGTAGACCAGAAGAGAACAACACAAACCTCAAATGTTCAGAACTTAAGTTGGGCCTACATCTTAAGTATTCACATGTACACTAGAAAAGAACAGGACAAATCTCAAGTTCTACGCAATCTTAAGATCTTGAGCTGAAGAAAAGTAAGGGGAATGATATTGAGTAGGGAACTTGAGTTGAGATGAGAGACTGAAGATCGTACACGGAACTGAAGATCAGCCGTGTACGATCTTCAGTTTCGGCTTCACTTTCTTGATTTTTCGGGACTATGAACTTCCTCGTAGTGCCACCTAATGAACATGAATCAAACTCAAAGAAATGCTCGAAATCCCCAGAACCTACCCAGGCTTCCCTCTCGGAGCGCTTCTGTTTGCAATGGCATTCTGCTCACGCTCCAATTGAGCTTGCGCAGGAGTTTTGCGTACGCGCTTGCCCTCCCGCGGTGCCGGCACGTCGACCGGATCCTCGGCCTTGCGCTTCTTGACACGTGGTTTCGATTTCGGAGGAGGATCCGAATTGACCCCTTCGCCGATCGGTAGTTTGGGGGACAGTGGCATGGTCTCAACGACAACGGGGGTGGGACTTTGCTGAGGGGGAGATAGTGAGGCGTGGCGCAGGGGGAACTCCGCCGCCATTGCCACCTGGGGGTGGCGTAGGTGATGAATGGATGAGGGGCGGACTTGGTGGCTGCACTGATTGAGCTCGGATCTCCGGGTCTTTGACAGCCGGCGTGGGGCTTCGCGGCGGGGGAGACGGCGGCAGCGGTGGAGGCTGATTGCCACCTGAGAGTGGATCTTCTGATGAGCGGATCTCCGGGTCTTTGACAGCCGGCGGGGGAGACGGTGGTGACGGTGGTTGCCGCGGCGCTTCCGCATGGACATTTGACTTGCGGAAAAAGCCTGATGTTCCGGGGCAGCAACCGAGGACAACATCTTTGCTAAATCATACCAGCCGTCTCGCGTCAAGTCAGATAGGCCGTTCGACGAAAACGGAGCGTGAACAGCTCAGCATCGTAGTACTTGTTAGGCTCATTTGAAAGTCCCCCCACGGAATGTCTTGGCATCCGAATGCCGCATCTACACTCAATGTTAGCTCCCACTATGAAACATATGCAGGGGCGACGCACCATATGATTGTGTCAAAAATGTGGAGACTTCGCTTATTAGTTTCTTGTAGCTGATGTCGTCCAAATCTTCCGCCTTCAGCATAAAAAGCGGCTTGATCTTTTCATTCTGAGCTGTGATATACTCTATAATTGACGAGGTCAGTCGCGTACTGCATCAAGCAAACAGTGCGCACCTTGGAGCGGTTTGTCTGCCCAGTCGTGCATGCGGTCCGCCAGGCGCTTGACGAGCTCCTCGTTGTCTCCACTTTGAAGGCATTGCGAACATGAATCTCCTTTGGATGCCCTCGTCCTGGTTCATCGTTAGACGCTGGAAAACACAGCAAGAGATGTAGATACCACTCGAAAAAAATCTGACCCTCCTCGTCTATCCATGCCATAAGCATCGTCGCCAGAAAGGGGCGGAACTTGTGGCTATTGTGAAGGTTTGTGACCATATCTTTGAAGCCACTTGCTACAAGTTTCTGACGTCTGCGCAAAGTCAATCAATGAGCCGCAGATACAAAGGTTGGCATGCCACGCACTCTGTCCAATTCACGCCGTCCTCAAATGCCACCTTTGCGTCCCAAGCGGCATGATCTTCCTTTGCCCACAGATCCGCTTCCGCTTTGCGAAACTTGCCACCCTCGTTGCCACCAGTGAGAGTCTGAGCGTGCTCTTCGATTTCCGTGTGTCGCTCGTCTCGGAACCGATCACGGCGGTGTAGGTGGACAGCTTGAGCAGCTTCGACATGGCCTTGATGTCCGGGGCGGGCTCAGCTTTGGCAAGGGAGCCGTTACTCTCGCCCTTGCCCGCCTTCCTCTTGTCGGCATCCCGCTTGTTACTCATGACTTTCTGGATAGCCTATACTACGTTCAGCCGAAAGCATTATCATTGATAATGTGGACTGGATTCTTACCAGTCGCCACCCTGCCCTTGAATATCCTCGCAAGTATCCGGCTCGTGTCGCGGAATCTTCTTCTTCGCCGTTGATGCTATCTGTGGTGTCGCCGACGGGGGTTTTGTTGGTGCCACCATCGGACTCGTCGTCGCTGTCGCCGGCATTTTTGGAAGACGAGGATTTGAAGGCAGCACTGAGCTTGGGATACGAGCCTCCTCAGCTTGATCTCCGGGCTGTATAACGTGCTGAAATGCCTTGCATCGAAAGCGTCAACCTTAACTTGATTGTACAGCTTGTTGGCTTCCTCCTTTGACAGCTCATGAAGGCTGGAGTCACGGAGTGCGACATCGAGGATCCAGCTCCGTTGATGCGCGTTGAGCTTGGGTACGATCGTAGTCTGAGCTTTGGTTGTTGCGATCCACGCAATACTCGGAAATGGCATGATGTCGGGCACTGCAGTCGGATCGTACGGCTGGAACATATGCTTGGGTTTCTTCTCCTTGGTTTCGTTCGCGTCATCGTTAAGATTGAGGAGGGGAGATGCTCAAATGGACAGATAGAGATGGTAGGAAAGAGAAACGGTGTTGAGAGCTCAAGCGAGTGGTCACGGCTCTGTTTGGTCGGCAGAACCATGTTCTCGAACACCTAGACTCATGAGGAAAGTGGCCAATACGATTGTGGTCTCTACGTAGAATAGCATAATGCCGCCATTGTCTCTGCGGCACTTGTATAAATTTGCAGTCTCTCGAAAAAACGACGGACACACCTTTTCATTCTCATGCCGAAATACGACCCACAGGAGATTCTTCGTCTCATACCTCCCTCCGAGACCAGGTGTCTCTTTCCGTCCAAGTACCACCCCGGTTGGAATGTAATCCTTCGCACGCGGCTTCTGATGCGCAAAGCGCTCGAATTATATTCGGAGGCTGACCTTGCAAAACTCAGCCCGTTCAACCACCTCCGTGTGTCCTTGGGCAGAGGTGGCAACGACTTTGAGTTTGGTCGCATGACAAATAGTGTGCTTGATTTTTCACCTTTTCATCGAAGCAACGTACTGACAACCTGCCAGACAAAGCTTGTCCCCACCGCTATAAAACGAAGAGACCGACAGCCCGGGAAGAGAACAGAAACAAGCGCTGCGTGCACTGGTTGGCGGCTTACGACTCTGTCTTTCAGAAGCAGGGGTTTGCAGCTGTCCTGCGCAAGAACGGCGACCGATCCGTACTGCAGCGTGCAGAACAGGCATGGCACGATTTTATTGTCGTTTATCTGGAGCAGCAAGGGAGGCCTGGCCGCAAGGCTTGGGCGTTAGAGCCGCTGCCAGGTTCGAAAGAGTACGCATCATACCTGAAACAATCATGCGTGGACTTTCAGCGCCGCATCTTTCCGATTCTATTTCCTCCGCTCGACGCCATGCGCCTCCGCCTCTTCGACAGTGCATGCCCCCTCTCCTGGCATTGCGCGCCTCCGGCTCGACACCCCGATTCTCGTGTTTCAAACTCCGCGACATCACACATCTCCTCCCCCTCTGCACCACACCGCCGCACGCTGTCTCTTGCACCTCACACCCAAGGTGCTTCCACACGTTCGGCACATACCAATCTATCCCTTTCATCGGTGAGATCATTGATATCTCAGACGACGAAGATGAGACCCTTTTACCGG
>QVIE01002767.1:0-10368 GCA_013387415.1 Panellus pusillus | reverse complement strand
CCACCCGAGAGTGGATCTTCTGATGAGCGGATCTCCGGGTCTTTGACAGCCGGCGGGGGAGACGGTGGTGACGGTGGTTGCCGCGGCGCTTCCGCATGGACATTTGACTTGCGGAAAAAGCCTGATGTTCCGGGGCCAGCAACCGAGGACAACATCTTTGCTAAATCATACCAGCCGTCTCGCGTCAAGTCAGATAGGCCGTTCGACGAAAAACGGAGCGTGAACAGCTCAGCATCGTAGTACTTGTTAGGCTCATTTGAAAGCTCCCCCACGGAATGTCTTGGCATCCGAATGCCGCATCTACACTCAATGTTAGCTCCCACTATGAAACATATGCAGGGGCGACGCACCATATGATTGTGTCAAAAATGTGGAGACTTCGCTTATTAGTTTCTTGTAGCTGATGTCGTCCAAATCTTCCGCCTTCAGCATAAAAAGCGGCTTGATCTTTTCATTCTGAGCTGTGATATACTCTATAATTGACGAGGTCAGTCGCGTACTGCATCAAGCAAACAGTGCGCACCTTGGAGCGGTTTGTCTGCCCAGTCGTGCATGCGGTCCGCCAGGCGCTTGACGAGCTCCTCGTTGTCCACTTTGAAGGCATTGCGAACATGAATCTCCTTTGGGATGCCCTCCGTCCTGGTTCATCGTTAGACGCTGGAAACAACAGCAAGAGATGTAGATACCACTCGAAAAAAATCTGACCCTCCTCGTCTATCCATGCCATAAGCATCGTCGCCAGAAAGGGGCGGAACTTGTGGCTATTGTGAAGGTTTGTGACCATATCTTTGAAGCCACTTGCTACAAGTTTCTGACGTCTGCGCCAAAGTCAATCAATGAGCCGCAGATACAAAGGTTGGCATGCCACGCACTCTGTCCAATTCACGCCGTCCTCAAATGCCACCTTTGCGTCCCAAGCGGCATGATCTTCCTTTGCCCACAGATCCGCTTCCGCTTTGCGAAACTTGCCACCCTCGTTGCCACCAGTGAGAGTCTGAGCGTGCTCTTCGATTTCCGTGTGTCGCTCGTCTCGGAACCGATCACGGCCGGTGTAGGTGGACAGCTTGAGCAGCTTCGACATGGCCTTGATGTCCGGGGCGGGCTCAGCTTTGGCAAGGGAGCCGTTACTCTCGCCCTTGCCCGCCTTCCTCTTGTCGGCATCCCGCTTGTTACTCATGACTTTCTGGATAGCCTATACTACGTCAGCCGAAAGCATTATCATTGATAATGTGGACTGGATTCTTACCAGTCGCCACCCTGCCCTTGAATATCCTCGCAAGTATCCGGCTCGTGTCGCGGAATCTTCTTCTTCGCCGTTGATGCTATCTGTGGTGTCGCCGACGGGGTTTTGTTGGTGCCACCATCGGACTCGTCGTCGCTGTCGCCGGCATTTTTGGAAGACGAGGATTTGAAGGCAGCACTGAGCTTGGGCATACGAGCCTCCTCAGCTTGATCTCCGGGCTGTATAACGTGCTGAAATGCCTTGGCATCGAAAGCGTCAACCTTAACTTGATTGTACAGCTTGTTGGCTTCCTCCTTTGACAGCTCATGAAGGCTGGAGTCACGGAGTGCGACATCGAGGATCCAGCTCCGTTGATGCGCGTTGAGCTTGGGTACAATCGTAGTCTGAGCTTTGGTTGTTGCGATCCACGCAATACTCGGAAATGGCATGATGTCGGGCACTGCAGTCGGATCGTACGGCTGGAACATATGCTTGGGTTTCTTCTCCTTGGTTTTCGTTCGCGTCATCGTTAAGATTGAGGAGAGGGAGATGCTCAAATGGACAGATAGAGATGGTAGGAAAGAGAACGGTGTTGAGAGCTCCAAGCGAGTGGTCACGGCTCTGTTTGGTCGGCAGAACCATTGTTCTCGAACACCTAGACTCATGAGGAAAGTGGCCAATACGATTGTGGTCTCTACGTAGAATAGCATATATGGCCGCCATTGTCTCTGCAGCACTTGTATAAATTTGCAGTCTCTCGAAAAAACGACGGACACACCTTTTCATTTCTCATGCCGAAATACGACCCACAGGAGATTCTTCGTCTCATACCTCCCTCCGAGACCAGGTGTCTCTTTCCGTCCAAGTACCACCCCGGTTGGAATGTAATCCTTCGCACGCGGCTTCTGATGCGCAAAGCGCTCGAATTATATTCGGAGGCTGACCTTGCAAAACTCAGCCCGTTCAACCACCTCCGTGTGTCCTTGGGCAGAGGTGGCAACGACTTTGAGTTTGGTCGCATGACAAATAGTGTGCTTGATTTTTCACCTTTTCATCGAAGCAACGTACTGACAACCTGCCAGACAAAGCTTGGTCCCCACCGCTATAAAACCGAAGAGACCGACAGCCCGGGAAGAGAACAGAAACAAGCGCTGCGTGACTGGTTGGCGGCTTACGACTCTGTCTTTCAGAAGCAGGGGTTTGCAGCTGTCCTGCGCAAGAACGGCGACCGATCCGTACTGCAGCGTGCAGAACAGGCATGGCACGATTTTATTGTCGTTTATCTGGAGCAGCAAGGGAGGCCTGGCCGCAAGGCTTGGGCGTTAGAGCCGCTGCCAGGTTTCGAAAGAGTACGCATCATACCTGAAACAATCATGCGTGGACTTTCAGCGCCGCATCTTTCCGATTCTATTTCCTCCGCCTCCTCGACGCCATGCGCCTCCGCCTCTTCGACAGTGCATGCCCCCTCCCTGGCATTGCGCGCCTCCGGCTCGACACCCCGATTCTCCGTGTTCAACTCCGCGACATCACACATCTCCTCCCCCTCTGCACCACACCGCCGCACGCTGTCTCTTGCACCTCACACCCAAGGTGCTTCCACACGTTCGGCACATACCCAATCTATCCCTTTCATCGGTGAGATCATTGATATCTCAGACGACGAAGATGAGACCCTTTTACCGGCGTGTCTTCTTCCAACCCCACCACCCAGCTCACCTGTTCATCCGGGTCGAGCGGCAGGAACAAAAAGAAAATCTCGTGTGGTGATTGATATTTCGGATGATGAAGGACGCCCTGTCAAAAGACAGAAACTGGGACCGGGAGAAATCATCGACTTGACCGTAGAATAAAAGCTGTTATGTAGATAATCAGAATGTAACTGCTTGTCAATTAAATCAATTTGATGACTGGAAAAGGGGCCGCACTTGTACGTGCGAGAGGACGAGGGCGTTGCAGGTAATGTGGGGTGCGCAAATTACGGCTTTCTGGGCCCAAATTTTGAGCGGGACCACAGAACGGGCTGAACGGCGCAGAGGTTGGGGAGCCGAGGGGAAAGTATGAGAAGGGGCCCTCGATTTGCGGCGAAGCGTGTAGGAAGAGTGCGGCTCCAGCTGCGGGATCCGATGGGGAGGGGAAAAGTATGAGAAGGGGCAAGCATGCAGGAAGAATGCGGCTCCAGCTGCTGGATCCGATGGGAGGAAGGCCAAGAAGAGAGGAGATTTGTCGACCGAGCACGCCAAACCGGATTTGACAGCTCTTGACACGTAATTTTTCACCCGCCGCCAAGGCCAGCTAGACCTGCAGAGAACAGGTCAGAAAGTGTGAGTAGAGTCGGTGTCTGTATTCTGTGAAGGACAGTGAGCATTGTGAACTGCCCTTCCAGCTCCTCTGGCCTTCTCTCTACCTCCCTCTCTATTCCTAGTGCGCGTTCAGAGAGTGTTGAGGTGTGTGGGGAGTATTTAGCGGGACCGCGTCTGAAAAGTACGGACGTCCGTACTTTTCAGACACGTACAGTCACGATCTGGTCACAGGTCATGCACGACAGTGCTGCGGATCTCGGGCCCGGGGCTTAGATTTTGTCAACATGTCGGAGCACGTGAATCAGAACAACGCGCGCGATGTGTTCACGTGTATTAGTAAATAAACAAAAGCTATCAACGTCTCTATCCTCTTGCCGCCAAACACCACCGAGGCTTCGTAAATCCACGCGTCGGACGCGTTTAATCTGTAAGCACTTCTTTTTGCGGGTGTCGGGTCGCTTTCTGGCGTGTCAAGAATCGACACCCGGGCTGACATTGCCAGCGAATGGCCTGCCACCCCGTTACTTGCGCAGTCACAGCACGCTAATGTCGTGTCTTTTTCTCGCAGGTACTGTAGGTTTTTGTCGCGTGAAGAGTATGTACTCTTCATCTGCTATCTCCTTCACCGTTGACACCTGTACAAACTCGTAGCGGCACAGCGTTTTCACCTGCCATCCTCGACACGGGACGATTCGACGAATGCCTCATATTTCCTATTCAAGCGAGAGTAAACGGCCAAGAATCGTTTGATACGCGCGAGGTGGCGGCACTGCTGAGAGCTGAAATCCCAGCGCTCCACGGAGCTCAAGCGGCCGGTGGTGGTGTTCGAGAGGACAATGCAGTTGCGTCGTATTGCATAAGGTGCGTCATCTTGCATATTGTGATCTCGGCCTCCCGGGTAAGAAACAGTCGTCCACTGACTGTTTGGCACAGCCATCGCCGACGCCGATGGCATCGTGAGGGCTGGGAACCAACCTCGGGCACGTCTGCGGCATACGAACGAGTCCAGCGCATAGAGTCAATCCATGCGTTCGCATTTCAGCTTCATCTCCACATCGAAGAATGGCCGGTCGGCGTTTGGCGCAGTCGTATGGGGCAGTCATGGCCCAGTCGTACGGGGATTTATTCTCGCATGGTATATGTGATCCTTTGCGTACGGCTGATCCTCTCTGATCTGCAACACGCCAGGCAGGCGGTACTCGTTACCCGCTTTGAACTACTCTGTTGAGAGCCAGTCACACAAGGAGGACAGGGGGTTCGACACGTTGTCCCTGCCGACGACACACGAATGCGGCGCGCGCGTGCTCGTGGGCTTCACGGATCCGGACGACCGCCCGTTCGCGGAGGCGGTACGTGCGCCGGAGGGATGATTCGAGTCATTCGACGGCGTTGATAAGCTGGCGGAGCGGCGAAACAATCGTTTCCGACTGATTACACTAGTACTAGATCTGTAACAGCTCGGAGCCTATAAAATGACGCTAATACCTCACTTGAGAAGCTCGACCTTAGGACCAGGTTCTGTCATGGCAAGTGATGCTGAAACTGTGGGCAATATGTTGATGAGCAGCTATGAGCAGCCAGCGGTTGGCCAGCGGCGCTGCTTACGGAAACTCGACGGATCTTTGATTTGACACGTCCGTTGACAGCTGTCAGATTTCTTGCTTCCCACCACCGCGCACACCCCGCTCGACTCGAATTTCCACCGCGTTCGTAGGCGACAAACCCCGGCAACTCTTCGCACTACCTATCGCACCTCGCTTGCTTCATTTCGGCCACCATCCCTCGCGCGTTTCGACCCCATCTGACTCGATTCCGGCCTCTCGGCCATGTTATTCCGACGATACGAGCACAAGCCTCACGTCTCGGTATTCCAGCCCTCATGGACCTCCGGCAAGCTGGTATTCAAGACTTGGACCGGTTTTTTCCAACCAACTTCAAACAATTGTGCTCGACGCTATGATACCGGCCGTCTCAAATAGATTTCCTGTATTCGATCACTGTGGCCGTCTGCAAGATCTGAACCACTTTTGCTGTCCGAATCATTGACACGGACAAATGCTTCTAAGATGTTGAAAGGAGGAAGGGGAACTGCTAAGTGATGTGTTTTTACTGTCTTTTCTCATTGACTTACGCGTCGGGACCTTTGTGTATACTCCGAGTCTGTACCTCGCTTGCAATTCAAGTTACTCTCACTCTCGCCATCTCGCGTCTGAATTATCCTCTCATTGCCTCAAGTTGTCATATATCCCCCGGCTTTTTGTCTCCGGCTTGTCTGCGCCGTGGCCGCGCTCGTCTCATGAGCTGCTTTTCGACACCGGATGTGCCCTGAACTTGCGCATTTCTATTCTCTAGGGAAAATTAGTGACCGTTAATTGAGTTTTTTTCGGGTAAATAGCCCCTTGTGTCCCTTTCGATCTTGATATCTTTTCCTGTGAGCCACTGACTGTTCTGACTATTGTAGTACCATTGTCACCCCGACGTGTGTTCAACTCACGTGGTTTTCCCTCGGACAACCAATCTCAAACTGCAATTTTCGTTTCAGTACATATTTTTTTGACCGTCCTCACTTCTCAGTTGATAATAGGCTTTACTCGGTCATGAAGAGCACTGGCGCTGGTAAACCCAAGAAAAAGCAGACCAAAAATCCAAGTGGCAGCAGTACATTATTTGCCACCTCTGTGCCAAGTTACGAAATCACGTATCATTTGAGTGAGTACAGACATAGATGATTGCCATGAGAGGCCGACTCACATCTCTGTAGACGACAAACCACCAGAGACTCAGAAGCACTATGTTTCACCGAAGAAAACAACAACGCCACTTCGAACTTCTCGGGTTCAAAATGACTCTGTACCCGCAGCTGTACCCGATTCAGTTGTAGAACCACCCTACGAATCCTTCCCGTTCTCCGAGGCAACCAGTCTTGTCGATGAGATTGCTGCTGCTCCGTGCTACGAGAAGACAAACCCTTGTTATGATAAGGGTGGAACTGCGAATGAAGGCACCAAGCGACAGGTGAGTTTTATTCTGTCCACTGTCAAATCAAGTTCAAACAGCGGGGCAGACAGTTGCGCACATGGACGAACTGAAAGCAGAAGAGCAATTTTTTCTCAATATCCTTCTCTCTCGGCACTACAGCTCGCTCCTGTTGCGCCCGTGCGCTTGCGGCATCCACTCCTGTTTGCGGAAGGTTGGATGTGAAGACTGTATTCAGGCCGAGTTGCTGTGTCCACAGTGTTGGCTCAATAAACATCGGAATATGCCTACGCATTGGGCCCTTGTCTGGAATGCCAAGGACGAGTTTTTCGAGAGACACGACTTTTCTCGAGTGATGAGGAATGTGCATCTTTCGCTTGGCCACAATGGCAAACCGTGTCCAGACGCTGACCTTGCGCACTCATTCACTCTCGTTGACATCAATGGTATTCATGCCACCGCTATTTCTTTCTGTCGATGTCCCACCAAAGATGGAAAGCGGGGAGTCCCGGAGTACCAGCAGCTCTTACATGCTGGAATTTTCCCGGGAACTGTCAAAGAACCCAAAACAGGGTATTCCCTTCGTCTTTTGGACTACTACAAGCAGCTCCGCAATCAGGGGAAGGGCTCTGCATATAATTTTGTGCGTGTTCTGCAGCGACTAGCGGACCCATTCTTTGCTGGTTCCGTGCCGGTACGTTGGCATTCCTCAAGGCATGGCTTGTCCATTTTTTGATTTCATCTTGCCTCAGGATATTTACGCAAACTTCCAAGCCATCACGCGCTTTCACGAGCAACTTGGCATTATCATGCAACGGGGTCATGCGCACGGGCTTGATCAACCTCTGCTCGGCGAGACCAATCGACCTTACCCTAATCGACCTATTGACTTTTGGGGCACGCTGTGCGCGGCATGTCCGGAACGAGGCGTCAACATGCCTTTAGTCGTGAATGTACCGAGATATCTTCGGTGAGTGGCAAATGCAAATGCGGGTCCGAGCAAGCTACTAACAAAATTATAGCCACCTAGTATCACAGCATTTAACGCTCGATGGGAATTTCAAAGCGAACTTATTTTTCAAACGCGATGATGGAAGCGATGCAGCTCTAACGGACGGCAAGATGTATTTCCCGCGGCAAGCAGAGTTCGAAGACATTGCCAAGTCATTTGTAATCCGCAAAGAAGACACGGTAACCTGAAATCTAGGTATTATTATTCCTCCTTTGCTGACGATCAAGTCAAGGAACCCCCGTGCAATGCGCACATCGGCGCGATCAGGCATCAAGGGCTCCCCAAGTACGGGAACACAGCCGTCAGCGGTGTTGTAGGCTGCGCATGTGACCACGCTGTCGTCGGGGCGTTTGTCGACATGCTTAAATCTGAAGCGTATGTTCCGTTTGCGAATCCCGGACTCAGGTTGCCGTGTTTTGATTATTGGTAATAGATTCTGTCTGGGAACGTACGCGCAACGCGAACATCTGAGACATACAAACACGCCGCCACATGACCCAGCGGCGCGTACGCCGGGGGTGGTCAGCTATGATTGTTATTGCTCATTTGTAGTGAATCAGGTCAAACGCGCCGTAGACTTGTTCCCAACAGAAACTTGGTTGCATGAGTTTCTGGCGCTTGTCGAGGGCCAGATTCCGGCTGTTCATATCCGAGATCATGGAACAGGTTGTCAAGACTTTTGGCAAGCAGTCTACTTTGCGTGCCGGGCCCACTTCCACGGAGAGACGGCTGAGACACTCTGGGCTTCCTGAACCCCTAGGTTCCTCGACGCGACAAATGACTGGAGGGGCAAGGCATGATACCATAAACTTCGTCATGGATGCGTGGAACTGTCTGAAAGTGCTTGGTCAAGGTATGTGATTCACGATCTTTGTTCGCCGCCGCTGAGTTCTTTCTCCCAAGCGGAACTACTGGCAGCTGAGCGCATCAACGCGCTGAGGTTGTTTGAACTTCATATGGCGGTTGTGGCAGATCTCAGTCGGCAGCACGCGACAGAGGTGCCTGAATGGTCGAAACTATCGAGGATTGCCACAAAGTTGCCGAGCGGAAAAGTTCATAGTGTGTACCAGCATGAAAAGACAACCGGTGTGCATTCTTCGAATTTGATCTATGATTATCTTCTGACGTCGCTGCTCAGTGCTGACTATAGAGAATGTTCTCGCCTCAATGCTCGCTGAGGAACGGCAGAGAACATCAGTGGAGGCACGGCACGAGGGCAAGGCATCGGTGGCACAGTGGATCCACCAAGGAATCAGTATCGATCGTCAACAGTACGTGTTCCATATCAAGTTCGTAATCGCGACATGTTCTCATGTGCTCAGAACATTGGTAATTGCCCTTCTGCGAAGTCACCACGAACATCCGTTGGAAGATACCTGGGAAACAATCACGAAACTCCGAGACACGTTGAATGCCGACCTCAAGAAATTCCGCGAGAGTCAGAGGGAGATATATCCCCGTCTCAAGCTCAGTGCTCTCGATGCGGATGAGCCGGAGCTGACTGCACTACAGCTCCCCTCGTTTCGCATGCGCCACGGGCAACGGACTATTGACAATGATGCCAACGAACATGATGCGCAGCTTCGTAGAGCCGAGATTCAGTTGCGTTGCACACAAGCAGATGACGGTATTCTTGCTGTCCGAGCAGCTTCCTTGGCTCTGTCTGCCGTGAAGAAGGCCAAAGACCTTGATTATCGTGGGCAAGCAGGAATCACCCGCTCCCAACGAAATCTTCAAAAGGCCATGTTAATGAAGACATTCGAAATCACGATGTACAACCGAGCACGCGACACACTGGTTGATCTGGGACACATGGCCAAAGATGCAGCGAAGCCGTATCCGGCCATGAGCGCCCGGGACACGCGGCGTAAGGAAACTCATCTGCATCGCGCAACCGGAGACTCGCGACTCTTTGACGGCACAGCATGGTATCTGCAGCATGACGGGCGGGCGGGGGACAACCCCACAATCTTATCAAACGTTCAAGTGCCCTCGGTCTTGATGGCCGGTGATGATGATCAAACAGATGACGACCAATCTACGCTTAAGACCGGAACACAGACTCTCAAGCGTAAAGGTACAGTGGACTTATTATTAGTTGTTTATGAGGCGGGCATTGACTAACTACGTTCCAGGATTCACTAGGTCTACGCGCCCACAAAAGCGGCTCAAAGACATTGTTCCCGATGATGGGATCATCAAGCAACTTTCTGAGGCTGAGGACAGCGGCTCAGATGTGCCGAAGTTGAAATCTCCAACTGGTAAGCAGAAACAGAAGGGAAAGACGCCGAAGAAGAAAGATGATGGCTGGATCTGGCTTGAAAGCCTCATGCGGGGGATTCGACATGCTGCCGAAGATGCCACAAAATTAGCGGAGTACAAGAAGGAAAGTGAGTGGCACGCTGATTATAAGCTGAGAAATGCTTGATTCAAGCTATTCTAGGCGACCGGGTGCAATGGTTCGCGCCGAGGCAGAAATGTACCGATGGCTTGAGCAATATGAGCGCAAACACGCAGAGCTCTTCCGAGTGATCGAGAGATTCCGTCGCGACGGTATTGTTTGGGCAGGGTTGGCAGACCGCGAGGAGCAGCAACAAGGCCATACCAATGGCAAGGTGACCTTTGCTCGAATGCAGGCTGCCATGTGCAGGCGGCTGGAGCACAACGCTACCATCACATTCAAGAGCCGACAATCAGGGGCCCATGCAGATTGGGTTTCGGCTACAACGTTCGACGAACTTGTCTCAAAAATTGATCAGTGGCGCGACAACGTCTTGAAATGGATGGATGACATGGTAGGTTGACTCTCTCATGTATTTCCTCCGCTCATTAGATACAAGGGGATACACAGGGCCTAC
>QVIE01002768.1:0-74541 GCA_013387415.1 Panellus pusillus | reverse complement strand
TGCTGCTTTTCGTTGGGTTTTCTGACCAAGACACCTCGACAAATCCCTCTATATATAACCTCTTACGTTCGCGCAGTCATTTGAATTAGCAGATGAATTCGGAAGTACAGCCCATCAGGGAGCGCGCGGCATAAGTATCCTGGGCCGCCTTTCAGCACTAATCCATGGCATTGAAAGCGGTAAGTCAAAAGTACTTTGAAATCAGCTGTACGACTAACGCGTCTGTTTCAAGCACAGCTCACCAGGCTCCGTCGGGAACTGCGGAGATGAAAAGTTATAGCAGAGGGGAAGAGTCATTGTAAGATAATTTAGCTCATCTCAAATTTTGAATTCTTACATGGACGTATATAATAGGGGCAATCGAGTTCTATGCCCATGACCAACGACGAAGACATGGCTTCTACAACCACTCAACAATCGCAACGCCATAACTCTGCAGCAGACGCTAAGAGACAGCGGCGCACGATTGTTGCTTGTATGAACTGCCGGAAGCGCAAAGTGAAGGTGCGTCTCCGATCATCAATTGCTTCAGGAGGTTTCACGCTAATTTTTCTCTTCTCTTCTCAGTGCATAACATCAGAGCAACCCCCTCAAAAACCCTGTGAGCGCTGCACGGAGCGGAAGCTCGCATGTTATGTTTCCGTCGTCGAAGAGCAGGGAGTGGGGGCAACAACCCACTCCACTCCTCTCTAGCCCCTTCCCCTCCTACCACGGCGGCCGCTCTATCCAAGGCATTGAATTACGCCGCACCCTCACTGCCATACACCGGTCCTGCCCACTAGGGCACCAACCACGGTACTACGGGTCGTCCTCTCCCTCCATTGAGCACTTCGTTCGAAGCGGGCCCCCAGAATGATCAGGCTGCATTGAGGGCCGCCGTCGATCCGCGAGTCCTGGCATACTACTCCGCGGCTGGCGAACATGGGGAGGGTGGCGCCAGAACGCATGGGTATCCGTCACAAAGCACCGGCAGTGCTGGGCAGAGTGGCCCTTCCGGACCCCAAATGTACGACTATCGCTTGCACGGTCCGGAGTATAGGTTCGTTCGCTCTCTCTTTGTTTGTCGGTCATATCTGGCTCAGCTACTTACCGCGATTTCACAGGAATTCTTGGAGCGACGGTTCTTATCCTTATCCTTCAAGATAATATTCAAACATGTCGTTCATCTTGATTAATTCATTCCTAGAGCAAGTGCAAGCGTATGGTACAGATCGCTTCACTAACCCCGAAATACGTACTTATCCTGCCTCCTTTGTGAATACACAGCCGAATTAGTGCAACTGCCTTTCTGTCAATGTGTTATGGATCCTCAGCGATGGAGCGAGTCGCTTTGTGATGGATACGGAAGACGTCTCCTTAAGGGTTTAGCGGCTGCAAAACATTGAACTAAGCCTCAATTTCGGTAGTGATGGCATCAAAGTTGCTATCGGGCAACTTGATAAGTTGTACCAGTTCCTTCTAGCACTATGTATCTGAGTCAAAGAGCGGGTGGGCAGTGAACATTGTCGATGGAGGGAGACGCTGCTTCATACTTCCAAAGTACCTAACTCGGTGAGGGTAAGACTGCGACCGTGTCCACACCCACAGGGCCACAAACCAGTCGCCCCGAAACGCAGGGCGCTCTGAGTTCCGCACAGAATGGACGTCCTAGAGAAGGAGCGCATGTTCTCTGAGAATGACAGCGGAGCGTGAATCCACGTGTCAGTCCAAACTAACGTCCGCTTGCCATTTACGGGGAACTCGCATGTCCCCGAAGCCGAAGCGGCTCCATATACGCCACCAGGCTGCCACGCCGGGCATGATCCTCCCTCCCCGCTGGCCTCTTTAGGAAGCCCACTCAACGCCCGTCCCAGTCCACACGCGTGCGTCCAGCGTCCCTGTTTCTATCCCCCTACCGAACATACTCCCCCACCTGCTTTGGCGGCCGATACTCCAACAGCTGCTTCAGTTTCGTGGGTATCCACCGATTCCTAAACGCCCCGCGCTCTGCGCGCCCTGACCAGTGTGCGATGACCTCCTCCTCGAGTAAGATCGCGAAGCGGATGTCGGCGTGGGAGATGCCGTAGCGCGCGGGAGCGAGGGATGTGGGTTCCGAGGTGGAACTCGTGGAGTTAGTATCAATGGACGGAGCATAGGTTTGAGACGATGCGTGTGCGGAGATGGGTGAGGATGTGACGGGTTGCTGGGAGAGCTCGCTGATGGACCACAGGCATACTTTGTACGGAAACTGCGTCCAGGCAAAGACGAGTCGCACTTCGACGCCCTCCTATTCCATAGCTTTTAGCCTCAAAAGGCACATGCAAAACAAGAGGTAAAAACAACGTACCTCAGACTCTGGCGTGGGCACGGGCAACCGCGACACGACCATATGGAAAAACTCCCGCGCCGTGGCGTAGTCCTTGAAGTAATACGCGCGGTACAGAGCCGGAAGGCCATTTAGCTCCGGGGCGGTAGTCTTTAGCGGCATGATTGCCCACCCGTTGTAAACCAGTCTTGCGAGGTACGCCCTCAAGTCCTTCTTGACGAGCGGCGGGCGCGGCCAAATGGACGGAAGCGGAGGCACAGGGGGAAGTCGTATGCGTTCTGGAGGGACTAGCACCTTCTGGGCTCGTGGAGGTATTCGGCCATCGGTGATTTTGAGTTGGCTGGTCATGAACTGCATAAAGTCGAGGGACATGACTTGGTAGAACGGCTTTACGAAGGGGAAGCCAGGCAGAGAGGCTCCAACGGCGGCTAGATACGCAGTTTCGGTCTCGACGGCGAGGCGGATGAGGCTCCGCGTGACGCCCTGTGGCGATTGCAGGTATACGTCCGCATCGTAGTTGGGGAAGACGGTGATCTAACAATGATTTTAACGCCATAACAAGTAGAGAGCGGAGAGAACGCACGGTTCCGCCGGATATAGACCGCGTACCCTCTGTAAATGTGACAAGATGCTCGAAAGCCGGAAATCGCAGGACTCGATGCAGGGCGTTGGCACCCTGTCCGTGAGTCGGGCGAGATATCATGAATTCCCATCCGTGCTTGTAGAGCGGTGCCAGATACTGAGAAAAATCCGAGTCGACGAGAGGGCTTGTGGATTCTGGAGGGAGTACAAGGTCTGGGAGAACTGGCTGAGATGATTCAGCATGTACACGTAGCGGAAGAGGAACGGGTACTGTTGGAACCCAGGGTGTCGATATTAGCTCCTGGCTGGCGCGCTTGGGCTGTGACCACTGCGTTCTTGATGAGTAGCGCCGCAAAACTTCCCGGCCTGCTCGCCACATGGCGGTGAAAAAGGAAAAGGCTTTGCCGGGGATCAAAGAACGATCACGTGGTGTCGCTTCGCGCAGCCAGGCTGAGAAACTGATCCTCTGAAGTCTATGGATGATATTCCTGTATCCTCGATTTGACACACCCTATCTACTTATTCTACTTACTTCTGCTAGACACGCGGCTGTACAGTGCAGACTGCGACAAATCCCCTGGCCCACTTCCAGCGAGTGGCAATCTCCTGCGCCTCCTCCAAGCAAAAATGCGGGAATTTTCCAAGCATCTGGTCGTATATATTTTGAGACCGCTCCCTACATACCTACCTACCCTAAAAATTGTCCGCTCGTGCAAAAACGATCTCAGAGCTCAGCGAGCCGCCGTTCCTTGACATCGAATGATTGCCGAGCTTGTAGCCGCGGTCAAATCGGGTTCCAGGACTCCGATCGAATCATGGTCAAGTAGGGTCAAGTCCGCGGCGAGTGTACCGCTAGGCTGAGCAACGACATCTGGACATGCCCGCGCCTGAAATCGCTCTCGTCCTTGAGCGGCTCTGAAGCTTCTGAGTGGGAAGATCATGATGTACGTAACTTCTCATAGCGGCCGCCGCCGCTATATCCTGTTGATCCCGAGCGTATACGTGTCCAGACGCTTTTGTTATAAGAACTGAATACCGCGAGTTCGACGATTCTTTCTGCTGCAAACTTACTCCACGATGTCCAAGGGTTCCCCCATGTTCACCCAGTTCTTTCCCCCAAACCCAAGTGGGAAGTGAAAGACATTCCCGACCTATCTGGGCAGGTGCGTAGTGTTCTTGTAATCTGGCTGCGAACACGCTCCGAATTGGATGTTTCTCACAGGTGATGATCGTCACGGGTGGGAACACAGGTGCGTTTTGGCCGTCGTCTCGTTCTGAGAAAGCGACCAAAAGAGACAGGTGTTGGTTACGAGACGGTGAAGGTAAGCTGTTAGCTCTCTGCTCAGGTTCAGCAAGTTCTCACAAGTGTGCAGGCTCTCCTCAACCACAACGCCAAGGTCTACGTCGCCGGTCGCAGCGAGAAGAAAGTCAACGAAGCGCTACAAACCCTGCAAGCCGAGACCGGCAAGACTGCGACATTCTTGCCCGTTGACCTCAGTGACCTCAGGTCGGTCAAAAAGGGCGCAGATGAGTTCCTCCGGTGCGTGCGCAGGGTCTCTCTGAATGATCATCTGTTTAGTGAATTTTATCTGCAGAAAGGAGTCCCGGCTGGACGTGCTTTTCAATAACGCGTGAGTACCGTCAGTAGATGCAACCTATGTGTCTATGATCGACCCATTCCTTTCAGTGGCGTCATGGTAAGAGTGTGAAATTTGTGCAGGAATTATAAAAAATCAATTTCCTTCCATCTGCTTACCACAGTGGCCCGCCGTCGACATGGTCACCGCGCAAAACATAGACCTTCAATGGGGCACGAACGTCCTGGGTACGCACTTCTTGTCCATTAGATCACTCTTGGTCCGACAGCGATTATTCAGGTCACTTTTATCTTACAAAACTTCTCCTTCCGACGATGATCGCGACCGCTGCCGCGCAGAACAAACCCTCGCGGGTAATTCACACAGCGTCTTCAGCCGCGCAATCGCACCCCACAGAAGAGGGCATCAAGATTGAGACCTTCCTCGATGGGCCCGAGCGCAAGAAAAGAACGACAGAAATTCTTTACGGTCAGAGTAAACTGGTGGGCGCTACTTTGACCGAACCCACATCGGCATCCGCGCTGATGCGCCTTTTTTTCCTTCGATGCAGGGAAACGTGATTCTCAGTAATGAAGTCGCGCGGCGCTACGGTGACCAGGGGATCATCTCCATCTCATGCAACCCTGGCAACCTTCGCAGCGATCTCACGCGCCACATCGGGGGAGTCAAGAAGAAGGTCATCGTGCGTATCCCTTCCCTCATTATGCGGTTTTCGGAGGCAATGAGGTTCACATTGATACAGTACATGCTGTGCCACCCCGTTCCAATGGGTGCGCTCACGCAGCTCTGGGGCGGCACTGCCGCAGAGGCGACGAAGCATAATGGCGGGGTACGCTTTTATTATTCGTTTTTGGTTTCACGACTCGCTGAAGGGGTGACAATGCTACTAGTACCTCATCCCTTGGGCGCGCGTCGGCATTATCCCTCCCCAATCCCAAGATGCTGCGGTGAACAAGGCCGTGTGGGACTGGATGGAAGAACAGGTTGCACGTGTTGAGTAGACCCACGGCAAGGTGAATTGGAGTCCCGCGCCCCCTATCTACTAGTAAGGCATAATCCCCCTTGGTGATGTACAAGTTCTTCATCCCCAGCATACGATCCCATCCTTAGACATTATTCCTCCGTAAGCATCGCCTACGGCTCTACACTCTTTACCAGTACTGCACCTCTTTTCCAATTTGCTTTTAATCCCGACAACTTCCGATACCGTTTATTGAACAATACCACTCAGACAATCACGTTTTTCGTGAGACAATGAATTGTGATAAGTATTACGATTCACGAATCACTTGGTCTACTTACCTGCTCATCAATAGACTGTGATGGATACTGCTTATTGCTCCGATGAACAGAGAGGGATCAGTGATTCGGATCATTGACGGATCGTCAATGATCGTTTCCACGGTTCATCACTGGATCCAAACGATGACACTTCCCGTCGGCTGTTCGCACGGTTCATTACATAGCCTCTGTTCACTCGAAACTCTGTGCTCAGATAGGCTATACATTTCATGCAACACTGAAGATATAAAAGAGGAGTCCTTCCCTCCTGTGAAGGACATCTAAGTATTGCTTTTACCCCATCAATTTACTCGATTCTACTCGTAAATCTAGTGTGAACTAGGTGTTGCTCCGCGCATTTAAATTCATTCGGCCCTACCATCGCCACTGATTCCGTTAAGCTCAGCTAACTCACTCGTAGCGCTACGTAGGTTGAAAATAAGACCAAGTTGATTAAGTATTGAGGGTTTCTCGAACTCGGACTCTCTCGCATCACACCGCTTGTCACTCAAGACTCGTGAAATAAGCGTATTCTTTTACATAGACTCATCGCCTCTTCAAACAGCGACACACTAATTCGATGCAACTGGAAATCATACAGGTACTATAGCCGGCTTCATATTCCGATTTCAGCCTCCGTGGAAGCTCAACCGACTGTCGAGTCAAACGCTCCATCCCCACCAGCAGTCTAATTGCAGATGTACGGTTTCAGGATCAAAGGCAGTGCCGAGCCCTTCTTCTCGCCAACAACCACATTCGGCCGTTGAATAAGCCCGGCGGCCTTAGGCGCGATCCCACCCTTCGGAAGGGCAGGCTCGAACTGGAACTCACGGATAAGCGTGAACAACAAAACCTTTATCCTGAATCACATAAGGAGTGAGTTTCCGACGAAAGGTTGTATAAATGCAGACGATCAAGCTATCAGCTTACTCGGCGAGCGAAAAGCGGTATCCAATACCTGCATTGGAATCGCTGAGTTAGCTCCCTCCAATTCACACCGCAAGAAAGAGGGAGCTGAGTTACTTACAGTTGTGCGGTCCACCATAGAATGTGAGGAGGTTGGCCCACACACCCGGGATAGCTCTGACTGCCTCTGGTAAGGCATCCCAGCGCTCGGGTCTACAAAATCATCGGTGCTCTTCCATTTTCGAACAGAAAGAGTGAGGACGCACTTGAATTCCAAGGCATCATCACCCCAGATCTCTTTGTCTGTGTTCAAAGCCAATATTGGAATGTGGATTATCTGGCCTTTGGGTATGCTGAGAGAGATAGTAGTAGAAATAAACGTTGCGCTACAGGAAAAATGGGCTAAGGAACTCACGGGAGACTATGATGTTCATTGCCATCCCGGTCGATGTACGGCTTTGAAAGAGGAAGAACGTCGTCTTGCATCGCCATGCGCGTAGTGAAAACCACCGGTGCATGCACCCGCATCACTTCTCTCACTAGCCGCACCAAGTATCAATTACAATGGCTGCAAATGCAAAGCCAGGCAGCGACATACCGACACATTCGAAGTAGTGCAACGAGTTGAGCTCGTCGAGGGACGGCCTTTCGGTGGGAAGCGTGAAGAGCTCTTCGCGCAGTTTGACTTGCACTTCGGGACTCATGGACAGGGCGTAGAGCGCCCAGGCGACGGCGGAGCTGTTGGCAGCTTAACGGAGATATAATGAAGATGCAAGCAAGCATGGCTAATCACCTGGTAGTCTCGTGCCCCGCAAGGAAGAACCTATTTCGCACAGACAAGAGTGGGTCGGATTAGAGACAGACAGATCAGATGGGTCAAACCACTGGATCTCGACTCACGTAGGTATTTCTATGATTTGAGCAACATCAACCGCTAATGATTGATTGGAAGTTGAAACAACACTCACGCGCAATTACTTCCGCGTCACTCATTCGTTGACTGTCTGAGAGGCCTTGAGATAGGTTGGATTTCAAAAGCACGGAAAGCAAGTCCCGGCGCTCAGTCAAAGCCTTCTCGCTCTTGGTCTCGGAGCTCTTCAGCAGAGTCGCTTTGCTGGTTGAGACAATCTGGCTACTGATAGCGTCCATCATAGCTCGCGCGCGTTCGACGGCACGAGAGCCCGGCAAGGGCTTTGAAGGAATGGGTGAGAACGGATCACAGGGTTTTTGTGCCAAAACGCACGAAGAGTTTGAGGATCGGGACAATAGACTGCGCGAGCCTGATCGCCGCATACTGTTGCGCATATGGCGAATGCATAAGCTCCGTGAACACGTTGTTGAGCTCGTTGACTTTATCATCGAGGGCGTTGAACTGATAGTGGAACCCTAGACACAGGCACATGAGTATCGTTGGCGGGACCTTATAGAAGGTGGAATCAATATTAGGACTAGCCACACCTGCCTGACCGATGACGTCCAGAGTCATGCGTCTCAAGCCATCGAAGACGTCGATTTTCCTTGCGCTGGCGCCGCTTTCTTGTTCCTTTGCCACTCGACTGGCCCAGATGTCGCGCAGCTGTAGAAAAAATTGGATGGGTGAGCGACTCTGGTTGTACGTGACACCGCCAAGCCACCGCTGCGCACGCACCTGAACAGATTTCTCAACGAATACCTCTGTCAACAGCTTGACTTGGGCGGCACTAAAGGCTTGATTCTAGAAGCCGATTGGTGGTAAGAGAGTCATCATTAGTCTGATCAACAGACAACTTGCCATGATACGTCTCTTTCCCTCTTTGTCAGAACCGCGGAAATTACAAGATCACACGAGAGCTACTCAGTGCTCACTTGACGTTTGTGCTCATCCATTTCCATATAGAGGATCCCTGCCTGCCGCTCGGCTTCACAGTCTTCGCAGGAATGCGATACTCACCGGCGCCCAGCATGCGTTTTTGCAGGTCGCGCTGAAAAGGCGGCCTCCGGTAGGTGACGTTGTCACCGAGGATGTGGTTGAGAGCCTTGAGATCGGACGTGTGGAGCTCGCTGATCTGCGCGCAGGATCAGGTGTCTTTCATATAGTTGAAAGAGAGAAGGAAGGAGACGGACACTGAAGAGGCCCCGAAAGCGAAACGTTCGGCCGAACTGGCTGCGCCACTTAGACGCCAACTGGAAATCATCCTGTTCATACAGTCAGTCGAATGCCCGATAGTGCACAAAGCAGATCTGGGATGCACGGCGCACCGCCATCTCCTTGAAATTTCCTAGGAGGAAACTGCGATTCTTGGGGCCCACAATGTGACGCAGCGGTGAGGTAAGCTCGCGGTAGAGGAACTGCATGGCGTGGAACAGCCCATAGCAAACGAAGGTGCCGACCGTGACAACAGGCAGGAGAATGCGTACAAGCATGCTTATCAGAGGAAGGTGTCACTGCGCAATCGCGGCCTCATTTATAGTCGAACGGGCGTCTCTCACACGTCCAAAAGACATCGAATTGAATAATTGAATTGCATCGGACTCGACGGCTGGAGGATCACGGACTTCTCGGGAGGAAATTCCGAAGCTCCCGGTCAGAGAATAAGTATGACGAAGGCGGAGCATCAGTACAGACGTAAAAACGTCCGCATGCCGCATCCTAGTCAAGCAGGTCAGGACTCAGAGCTAGAACGAAGCTACCTGAAGCGGCGGGGAGCTCAGCATCCGACGGGGCAGCTAGTACGGGAATTTCCGAAATTCGAATTCAAGATTCAGTCAGAATATGACGAAGTTCGAACCGGGCGGCATGTTTCGGAAGAAAAGAACATCAGAATGCCAGGTCATAATGCATAAATGATAAGCTCATAATTAGAACGAAGCTACTTGGAGGTCATATCAAATGAAGGGCCTGCCAGTGGGAGCCACTGATCGGGTGGATTGAGATGTTACCCAATCCCCGCCAAATCCGGGTCTTAACAGGGCATTGCCGCATGGGTGATTATCCATTATTTCGTGTGGCGATTGGTGTCGATTGGTGGCGAAACCAAGGGAATGTAAATTAACTCAAAAATTGCCCGAACATGTTCTAAACATGCCGAGATCGGATCAAATCACCCGATTTGGATGTGGCGGTGCTTGGTCAATAGGGTAGGGAGGGTCCAGCGGGCCTTAGGCCCTTAGCGCACTTTTCCGACCCAGTGTTGGAAATTTTAAGGGAAACATAATACGTACTCATTGATTCCCTGCCATTCTGTCGGCTCTTTACAAGTTTACTATAGTGTTGAGTCGATTAGTACTATTGTATTGTAAAAACACACAAACTTGAAATCGAAGCTAATTGTACCATGTCACGCCATGCCAAATTTCGCCGATGATGCCATGCGGCTCGCTGGCACAGCTGGGCCCTAGCGAAAGTGGCCACGCGAAACGGCGAAGCCCGAAGCAAACGGTTTCGCCGCATGCATTAAGTAACTCAACTATAATATACTATATTCAAATATATTACAGCCTCCAATTTGCCGCCGGCAGCTACCCAAACGCTGCCCGCTCGGCGCTGGCAGCCTGACACTGACAGTGAAGCTGGTAGTGGTCCCTTTGATCGGGCCCTCAAAAAACCAAGGATGCTGTCAGGACGCCGTCAAACCATCATCGGATCAACTTGATGATCACTGATTTGGTGTCAAATGAGTGAACAACTGTCTTGGTCTTGGTTCTTCTCGGCGACTCAGACTATATATTTATTCCTCAGTCGTACGAGAGTCTAGTCCCGAGACTACTGAGCTCCCTGCCTGTGTGCTCAAATCGAGTAAGTACTTTGGCTCTCAGTTTCCTTCACCAAATGACTAGTGACGTCACTGACTTCTGGTTGGTTACCACATTGGACTCGGCCTGCCGCCGCTGGAGGAGCGCCGGCGGGCCGGCGGCGGCTGCAGCCTGCAGGAATTCTTGATCTAATCTAAATGCACACAAAGTGGATAGTAACAGAGGAGTATCTCGCACTCCACACACAACAACCGACAGTAAAACGGAGACCATATGATTGAACGTTTAAACTAGCGACATCTTAGCTAAGTTAGATCGTAATCTGCCCAACGACTGTGTACGTCCAAATCTGGTTCGTATTCCCAGCGACACACTCCCAAATTTGCAGCGGGGTGCGATTGGCCTTGTTGCCGTCCGTCAAATCGAGACACATTGGACCGTTCGCCGGCTGCGAGATGCTGAGCTCTATTTTGGGGGCGCTGGGGGCGCCGGGACCACCCCAGGACTGGTAGGGCGACCCGTCTTCTCCGCCATCGGCCGATTTATTGAGGACGACCTTTACTCCGTTGACGAGATCACGGTCTGCCTCATCGACGGGAGCGACATCCAAGGCCCACTCGGAGCCGTCGGCGGGGTTGCTCATCCGGGGTCCACTGGTGAAGTACCACTTCTGTGTGGCAGAGCCGTTGCAGTCATAGCTATAAACCTCTCAGGTGAGCACTGGTCGCGCGTACAGCATCGATGTATACGTATACATACATGTCTGCTGCAGCGCCCACGACGAATAATCCACCCACAACACCGACACACTTGGTTGTGTCGCCGTTAGGATGGATCGTGTATATATTCTGCTTGGCACGGCTGGTCAGCCGGGAAGTTGGCGAAGCCGCGGCGATGGAGGCGAGAGCAACAGCAAAAAGGGCGGTGAGGTGCATACTGGAACGGGAGATGGGATCCTGGGTGGATGTTGGCACATTTCGGCTATTTATGCTCGGATTTGAACGGCCGCCGCGGCGCTGCGACGCCGTCCCCAATGCCAAGCCGGCCATGAGTGGCCGTTGCCAAGCCGGCTGCGGCCACGTGCGACCTTGATTGCATCGATTGCAGGTATGAAACTCAAATGAGACTTACCGTGACGTACAGTCTCTGAGCTAAGGATTACTCTGTTTGGAAGAAACTCCGAGCTAGTGGTCAGAGGTCGCTACAAGTAACCATCGCGCAAATACCAATACTTATTCACTCCTCGTGGAGTTCAACCAGTCCGCGCAGCGCATCGTGCGCGGCGCACGGTGCGCCGTGAGCATCCATTCCGTTCAGCCTCAGATCATGCAGCAAAGATGAAAAGTATACACGAGGCAAGGGTTCTAGATAGTAACGCATACGGATACACGTAGTCAAAGTCCGAGGCTCGAGGCTGATAAGTAAATGATGATCATACAAAATGATTCAACCATGACACACAATACCGCGGAGAAAGTAGTTCATCCCAGACAGAAGGACCGAGGAAGCAATTCCACTGCGCGCACGCGCTCCAACACGGTCAGCCATGCGACGACGGCATCCATTGTTGCTGCGTCATGTTGAGTACGAAGGCGGGATAGGATACGAGAGGGAACTTACGCCGCTCGGCCCACTCGTGCTTCCAACAACACTGAATGAGCTCCCACATCGCATCGCTCATCTGCGGGCTCTGCGCGGGCGAAGGGCGTGGCGGACGGCCGCGGGCCGAGACGACGTGAATCACGACGCTCGCGGGCCAGGTGAGAGAGACGAAGGGCGCGTGCGGGTGAGCATCTGCGGGAGATAAGATTGAGTAATGGCCGCAAAGGCAGCACGCACCTGATACGCTAACATCCCGAATGAGTAAACGTCGCTCTCTGGCGTCACACCCATCCGAGTCTCCGGCGTCCTACTCGCATTCCCCTGCTCGGCCCACCATGAATCACTACTCATCATACTCGGCAACGGACAGAGCCGCAAATTGACGTCCATCACCTCTGGCGCGAGCCACCGCGCATCCTCGACGCCGCCGAACGTCCATTCCGGCGGCTGCGGGATCTGCGGGATCCCGATGTCGCATAGAAGCGCATGCCCCGCCGGGGACACGAACACGGTGGAGCCTTTCAGATCGCCATGAACGATGGGCGGCGATTGGGCATGTAAGTAGATGAGAGCGGAGGCAACTCCTTGCAGCTGCGCCGCGTTCAACGAATATGGTGTACGGAACAATAGACGTACAAGGTGCAAGACGTCCAATGACGGCTCCGTTGCGAGCGCCTGCATTGCTGTGCGGAGCTCGGAACAACGAGCGCTGGGAGGTTTGAGATGTGGAGGGCAACGCCGATTACTGGTGCGATGTTCGGGTGAGAGAGCAGGCGCCATCGATTGAGCTCCCGAGTGAGACGCTACCAAAGTTCAAAGGGATTCTTAACAATCTTCCATGATCGTCGTCCAGATTTCTAACCTTGGCGAACACAACGCGAGTCTTGTCCTCGAGAGGCGCGGCATGCCACCGCTTGAGCACTACGCGTTGTCCCCGATGTACAGCGCGAGACAGAACTAGGGCGTTCCCTGAGCCCAGTAGCTCGCTTTCAGAAAGCTCTTCCTTCGGAATCACGTAGTCAGAGCAATGCTCGGCTAGATTTCGTGCCTTCACGCGTATCAGCAAGCTAGCTTTGGATAAGTCGAAGATAGGACTCACATCGCAGGGGCATGTAAATTTGAATGTCATATAAGATAGAGTGGGACAATGTAGCACCAGTATGCAGGGAGACGAATGTGGGGAAAGGCCGTGATAACGCAACGATGTCCTTTATGTAGGTCGCGCGGCGGCTGCGCTGGGAGGTGTATCGTTATGATTACCCTTTTGAGCGCATCGCGTCTGCCAGGAGCCGCAGGTGGGAACAGCAATACGGTCGGTGAAGCAGTGCCTGCCGTGATAAGGAGTTCGAGTCAATCATAGATTGCTGCAGCTGGTAGGATCCTCTTTGGATCGATGGCGCTTCGCGTTTGTACGATCAGAGGCTGCGAGTGCCGTGGATGGATTCTATCTTATCAGCGCCACAGTGCGAAGTCCAGTCCCTCCTGGCACGAATTCGAATTAAATGTTTTAGCCCGCTGTCGCAACGCTGTCGAAGGCTTAAAATGACAAAATCTGACGGGCGGACCGGAGAACAGTCAATTCTTTGCACACCTCGTAAACCCCCCGACCACTGATCCAAAGAGGCAGTCTAGAGGGGCTGTAGACATGCGGATGAACAGCATCGAAGATAACAGGAAAGTAACTCCGGGAGATCCGACTGCCACGTACGCACTGCCTCCGAATCAGCGCCAAAGCGGGGCATGGATTGATCGGAAATTCGGAATCGGCTCCGTCGCTCCGAGTCATGCGATGGAAGTAGTAACGTGACAGCATTTTTTTTTGTGTAAGTACTAGGACTCAGAGGATTACTTAGAATACACTGCACGCAGTGTACCTATCCCGCGGTGAATTGCCTTTGAGCTCCCGTACAAGAGTGGTAGAACTTGCCCGTTGAGGAGCAACTGGACGACACAAAGAGCGCTATTGGGCTGAGCTTGAATAATTCATGATCCGATCACTTCGGCAGTGCGGCATGTCTTGATCCGCCTTGCGTTTAGAAGATTGTATAAGAGCGACTATATGTGTAACCATGGCGTGCTCCACATCCGAGTCATCTGAGTATATTAGTATGTTCCTCAGAGACCAGGGTCAGTACTCTTTTCCGTCAGGCTCGGGTATAAGTATAACATTGCAGATGACTCAACCATGCAAAGAGACGAAGCTGAGCTACATTGTGTCCGGGTGGGTATAAAAGTACACGGAAAGCGATGTTAGGAATACAAAATAAACCTATGAATAACACGTCCAGTCTTCACCCAAGTGCGCGCCCCTCCGGGAACAGCGCAACAAAGGCGTTTGAGATCAGCCCAACGAGGCGGGATGTCTTGGCCAGCGGGCCTCCTAGAAGCTCTGCGAGCCCCAGCTCGCGGATGATGGCGGGGATGCTGTGGTCCAGATCTTCGAGATCGGTGGTGCGAATGATAGCGGTATAACTATTGGGACTTCGGTACGGGCAATCTGCACGAGGAACGCAATGACCCCCGCATCCTGGAGCGCGGCACGGTTGCTCGGGCCCCACGCGACGGCGGCAATCAGGCGCAGAAAGAAAAGGAGGCGGTATCGCTGCCGTAAGGTGTCGGGCGGGGTGAGTGTGGGCAGGCTAAAATGCGCTGATGAACTGGAACGCATCTTTAGAAACCGATGTTCGAGGAAGAAGTTGTGCAAAACATTACTTTTTATCAAGCATGTATTCGATCAGACGGGAGAGCAGTGTCACCTTGTCGTCGTACGGCTTACGCAGTAGAAAGACTCGTAGGGCCTGATCGTAGTCCACCGTGAATACCAGAGAATTGAGAAAAGTCTCTGTCTCGACTTCAGAGATGCATTCGACTCGGGTAAGAGCAGGACTGAACGTTCGTTACCGAGCGGAATTCTGGGTAAAAGGAAAAGGCGCCTACAGGTCGAGAGTCAGGTACAAGGACGAGTCATCTTCTGGAATGTCTCTTGCGTAAGTCAAAAATAAAATCCCTTCGCGCGAGCTGAAGGAAGGGATGGCTGCATCCGGAATGACTGGCGCGAGCCAAGTCGAGTAGATAGGATGGTTAAGCACGACCGAACGATGTTCGGGGTACGCGATGATGTCCAGCAGCAGTGCGTTGCTCGCAGCCAAGATTCTGCGACGGCCATTGGACTCCGAGTCGGATTTGAGTTCTTCATAAATATTCGGTTTGTTCAGATCGTGCATCATCCGCAACGGCACCAGTACATCCAGAATGCCGGCGTCAAGGATGGCACGGCATATAGAGCTTCGTGTTCTTACAAGCCTCGACGTGAACAGCAGGAACGGATACAACGAGACGTGGCTTGAAAAAGACCCAGAATATGCAGAATCTAAACAAGATGGGAGGATCCTTCCCAGAGTGGGATTCCTGTGAGGAGAAGAGATAAGTCGAAGCATCAACACTTCGAACGCTTCTGTACCATAATGGGGCCAGCTGTAACAAAATTCTGGAGAGGAAAAGGCGGAGCTCCAGGCCATCCCAATGGCAAAGTGCCCGAACGAGGAATTGGGTTTCACTCAAGCCTATTTGACGCAGCAACAGCCCCAGGGCTTTTCTGTTGATTTCCGGGCGGTACAGTCCGTCTCTAATAAGGGGAACTGAGCTGTTGCAGCCTGAGCGACAATACATTGTTGCGCACCTGGAGAACTCAAGCACCTGCGCGTAGACGTCACCGACATCTTTCATGAAAACAGCTTTCTTATCCTGTAGTGGAAAATGGTGTGCGATTATGGAGAGCTGGCGAGCAATAACGAAGTGGTCGATCCCGCGGATGGTGACTCTGCCCAGCGCCTTGATAGCCCTGCCTGTCAACGCGCCCGGACCCGGCACCGCGCTGGCCGAGGAGCCGGATCCCGACGTAGTTTCATACATACTAGACGCTATATCGGAGTAGAAAGACAACTGGGGTGACCCGGCCAAGGTACGGTCGAGAGCAGTCATAGGAGACTAAGAGCATGAAAGCGGGTGACAAGATGCTGTATGCGCCTGGGCATGCCTTTGCATGCACAGCAGCCCATCAGAACATCTGATCTTTCCGAATTGATAAGACGAGTATCTACTATCACGTGAACCTGCCTCTTGTTTGGTACTGCTTATCTGGGTCCTTACTGCTTCCACCCGTCTGCTGCAGGCCCCGCTGGCCCGTCTCCCGACCCCTCCACTGATTCGCCACCTCCGTCAAGTGCGCGCGACTGACCTAGTTACGGATATTTTCCTTCGCCTATCCTGGAACCTTCCTCCACGGACCACGGCCAGCACCTCGACATTTTAAGCATTTCTTCGCGACTCCCGCTTCACGTAGCCCTTCCGTTCGTTGGAAAATACACAGTCAGGGCACATGTAGCGATGTGGACTTGATGGGTCGAGGCATTTCAGTGTCTTTTTCCTTTACTTGCTGGCTGGAACATTCGTGCGTAAGTATGTGCTTTACTACATTCTTTGAGACACAGATTCCTTCTCGCCCTGTCTTATCTTCGCTGAGATCTCGTCTCTGTCGCTACGCTCTCACTCGCACTTCCGTTTTCAAGCTTTGCACCGTCCCCGTCGTCCCCGGGCCGCTCCGCCCGCCTTTCCATGCATTCGATCGCCACTTGTTGTCCGGCGCCAGCCGGACTGGTCACTCTTCTCGTCGAATAGGTCTCTCTGCCGCTCGCCGCCACGCCTTTGTTTCCCAAGCTTCTGGCCCAGGCGGTCCTAGGTAACATAACATGGGACGCCTTTGCAGCGCGTAAGCAACTGAACCCGCGAACCGCCTTGCAGTCTCGTCTCGCGCATTCTATCCCGGCGTACTTCATTCTCGTCTCAAAATCCTCGGCATACGGGCCTTTCCTGTCCGCATTTCCCATGGGGCCTTCTACGGATCCGCTCAAGGTATTTCTCCTCCCAGGCGTGTTCTACTTTTAGACGCTGGGGGTCTTTTGTGGGGTGCTTTCCCACATCCGCGTGCCTATAAAGCATCAGGTGTAGGTGTGCCTTCGAGCCGCAGTCCCAGAAGCCCACAATGTCCACTGAGAAGGCGCGCGTCGTATCTGGCGAGCAATACGGAACTGCTGAGCAAGGTCCGATGGTCCCAACCAACGAGGGTCCCGCGCATCCATCTGGAATCGCGAACCCAGGACCGATGTGCGTCTATAGGGCGACTCCAATGCCGATCTACTCACGGAGCTTCTAGGGGTCTCTTCTCGTTCGCATCGACGACATTTATGCTCTCCATGTACAATGTTCAAACCCGCGGCATCACGCACTCAAATGTCGTCGTCGGGATGGCCATTTTTGCGGGTGGCTTGACGCAGTTTATTGCAGGAATGTGGGAGTTCCCGCGCGGCAACGTCTTTGGTGCAACCGGTACATTCCGCTATACTGGGCTCAGTGTTGCCCCATTCCTCTGACGATGCAATCCGCCCGTAGCATTCTCGTCCTACGGCGCCTTCTGGATGTCTTATGCAGCGATATTTATCCCATCGTCCGGGATCATGGCTGCCTACGCCGATCCTGACGAGTTCGCGCACGCTTTTGGCGTCTATCTAGCCTCGTGGCTAATGGTGACCTTCTTCTTCCTGTACGTGGTTCGATCTCTTGTCGTCATTCACATTGCTTAGCAGCTGCTTAACAGACTCGCGGTCATTCGGCGGAACATGGCCTACACCGTCCTCCTCTCCGCCCTCCTCCTCGCCTTCATCTGCCTCACTGGGGCTGAGTTTACGCAGAACGCAAGGTGCCAAATCATTCTCTCCGCGTTTCTCTTTGGAGTTCACTGATGTACATCCCAGATTGACCAAGGCAGGAGGCGTCTTCGGCATCATTACGGCCTTCATTGCGTACTACATCGGCGTGAGTGAGATCATGGCGGCCGAGCGCTCCGCACTGTTTGGGCTGCCGCTCGGACTTTGGCAGCAGTGATGCGCTACATTTTTCTTTCGAGTAGAGCGCCATGCGCACTGTATGAACAATAAATCTCATAGCTTTCTGAGATCTGCCGAGGCCGGATGGGAGTCGGATCTGATCGATCTGATCTTGAACTTCTGATGGCTCGCGAGTTCCCTTCCTTTGCAGTCTAGATATTCGTTTGTGGTTCAACTTTGGGCTCAAGGAGGAATCATTCCAGGTCAAGCCTTGTCGTCCCTAGGTCACGTATCGTCATTGCGTTACGTGGGAAATAGTACGTCCAAGGAGGGACCCAGAACATCTGTTTCGACGACTCATTCGCTGGCGACGCTCGCTGCAGGATCCAGCAAGTAACCCCAGCCACAAATTCCGCATTTTGGCAAGAAAACAGACGTCAGGCGGACAAGAAAATCTGAGTTCGGTGACCGATAATACGTTACCAGGCAAATGCCGATTTCGCGTGAAACGACATCGGCCGCACAATGCCCTGGTCGGGTGCGCTGAAGACACCTTAGCTTGCATACCAGATATTCAAAGCCCCCGCTAATGATGGTCAACTGTATTATATAGCTGCGAAATTAGAAAGACGGGAATCATGGATGCGAAATAGCCCCAGAGTTTCGTACGAATCCAGCCGCGGGTGCATACGCATTGCGTGAACGTAGCACGCCGATGTTTGCTGTACAAGTTCATCAGTGGAATTGATAAACAAAAAGAGTTGAGACGGACGCACCAGGTAGCCGTTGCCAGCCTTTCGCCTTGGCAGCCGACGTCCCCGCTGCGGAGAGCGCGAGTGCGCGATTCGTGAACTTGCGAATTTTCGCGGAGGGGAGGGTGCCGGTGCCCGGAGTCGATGCGGAGGCGGAGTCGACGCGTACAATGCGTGAGCTGTGAGTACAAGGCAGTGAGAAAATGGGATAAATGGACCGAAGATAACGCACCCAACGACTAGGTCTTTAGAGCGTGCGGTACGCTTCCGCTTTTGCAGCTTAGACACGGGTTTTGCAGCCCTTGATTTTTTGAGAGCGGGATCGGGGTTGGAGAAGGCAGCGGAGAAAAGGTAGTCGGGGAGGTGATCGGATTCGAGTCGGCGTCGAATGCTTCGTCGACATTATCGCTGTCTTCGTCTCCGTCGTCGTCGTCAGCGGGCATGTCAACATCTTCGTCGTCTTCTTCTTCAACACTGTCCTCCGCCTCCGCATCGCGCATCGCCTGTTCCATCCGCGCCGCGGCGCTAGCATCTCCGTCGCCCATGTCACCTCGTCGTCACTGCCATCCTCCGACGACGACGCGCGCTCCTCCCCGGCCTCCATCTCTTCGTGAGCCTCTCTCACTACCCGCTTTCCCTTGCGCTCCTTCAGCGCCCTATCCCGTTCCCGGTTTCGTTCCTTCGTCTTCTCTTTCAGCACTCTCGCCGCCCGCTCCCTCGCCTCCTCTTCCGTCTGCACGGCGCGCCTCGACTGCGTGAGCGTGACTGCCTGCGGTGCTTCGTTGTCTGAGTCCGAATCCGAGGCGTCGGACGGTGTGGGCAGGCGGAGGGGAGGCATTCTTCCGTGGCGCCGGGCGGAGAGAAGAAAATTGATGGTCCCGTGATTGCCTGTGTTCCGAGTACTTTAGTAATCGGTCTTTCGTAATTTTGGACGTAGCGAGCTCCCGCGACCGGCTCTCGATCTGTAACCAAAATCCCACGACAGTGGCTGTGCTCACATCACCCGGATTTATTTTCTTCATTTCTCCCTGAGAACGCACTGTGTCACCATCCTTTGACAATCATTGCTTTTTTTTCAAAGTGATCAACACAATGTTTAGCAACAGCCAAGAGAGCAATTTAGAGTGAGAACTCAACAAAAAAGGGCATTTTAACAGGGTGATAGAGTTAAATTGCCCCAAGCCCGGCTTGAACATTCAGCCTATTCACTGACCCCTATTTTTGTCCATTGTGCAGAGGTGCATTTCGACCCCCCCCCCCCGATTACATTACATTGTTTTCAAGCCTTGCCCCCAAAACATAACATCTTAGCGGTAAAATTTTGTTTACAGCCCAAATATGTTTTGCACAGTGAAAATCAACCAGATCTTGTGGTTTTGATCTATCAACGGTGTCTTCTGACCGGGGCATTGACCTCCAGTTCAAAAGGCTTAAGTCTTGCCACCACTGATCCTAAAATCACAAAAATAATCATGAGAACTCTTAAGAGTGTTTCCTTGCCCCAAAAACATGAAGTGGAAGCAAATCATAGCGGTAATTTTGTTTACAGCCCGAATATGTTTGGCTCTCTGCAAATCAACGAGATCGTGTGATTTCGATCTGTCAACAGCGTCATCTGACCCAGGCCTCTGGTTCATATGGCTTAAGTCTTGCCACCACTGATCCTAAAATCACGAAAAAATTCAGGAGTACTCTCAAGCATGTCTCCTTGCCCCCAAAATATAACATGAGAGCAATTCATAGCAGTAATCTTGTTTACATGCCAAATATGCTTGACGCACAGAGATCAACACATCAAACATAGTCATTGAGCTTAAGTCTTGCCGACAATGAATCTAAATTTACAGAAATATTTATGAGTGCTCTAAAGAGTGTCTCCAAGCTCTTAAAATGTTAATTGAGAGCAGTTCATGGTAGTGTTTTTGTTCACAGGCCGAATATGTTTGGCACCCTCAGGAGATCAACACATCAAGCGTACTTAATCATACTTAGACTTCAAGTCTTGCCGCCACTTAAAGTCCAAAAAAACACGAATATTAAAGGGTGCTCTCAAGACAGTTTGATTCCCCTCATTCATGCAATTTATTTACTTTGTTCGAGCCTCAAGGCATACTAGTGAGAAATTAATTGTTTGAAATAAAGGCGGTGTACTTCAGTCAGAAGTAATTGCTTCCCTGGCTGCAGCCACAAAGCCAATATATACTTATTGAGATTCAGGTCAGTTTGCGACCAATTGTTGTGGCTATGCCGTTGAACCCGGTTCGACGTGACATGACCGGTGTGACATCTCAAGTGTTTGGGACAGCGCATTGACATTAATTTGCTAACTACCTGTGTCTATCTTAACATTTGAGTAAACCGATTGCTGGGGATCGTTGGTCAAAAAGAAGTACTCGGTCTGCCGGGCAAAGCCACGGCCCTCACCCCCAAGTATACATGTGAGATCCGAAAATTACAGGTTCAACGATCTCTCGTACTTGACGACCAGGACATGCCGGCTACAGAAAAATGGTATGCTCTCAATATGGTGGAAGAAAAGATAGAACTGTGCATTCAGGAATGATCCCGCGCTAAGAAAGATATGTCAGAAGCACGTTATGATGTGGAAGGAGAAAATTTACGAACCAGGACATGGACCCGATCTGCAGCTGGGTATAAACCTCGAGAAACTATACATGAATTCACGGTGACTGACCCTAATAGTACACGGAAATTTGAGGACAGACCCCGACAGATGGCACAAATGGCCCGAGATTATCATGAAGAAGTCCAGACAAAAGACCTGCCAGATGATTATGGCCGGCAAATGTCAACAGAGATGGTGCTTGAGAAATGTAATGTACACCGGAGTGAAAAGCAATATCAAACATTAGATAAAGACCTCACCGCAGAAGATATTCGAAATGCTCTCAAACTCTCGAACAACGGAAAATCTCCCGGATTGGATGGCATCCCATGTGAATTTTTCAAACTAATGGACATCGACTTCCAGCGGACCAAAGATTCGAATATCGCAACCTTTGATGTGATGAGCTTCCTTGCGAAACTGTACACTCACATTGAGACCAATGGGATACTGGGGGTGAGGGCCGTGGCTTTGCCCGGCAGACCGAGTACTTCTTTTTGACCAACGATCCCCAGCAATCGGTTTACTCAAATGTTAAGATAGACACAGGTAGTTAGCAAATTAATGTCAATGCGCTGTCCCAAACACTTGAGATGTCACACCGGTCATGTCACGTCGAACCGGGTTCAACGGCATAGCCACAACAATTGGTCGCAAACTGACCTGAATCTCAATAAGTATATATTGGCTTTGTGGCTGCAGCCAGGGAAGCAATTACTTCTGACTGAAGTACACCGCCTTTATTTCAAACAATTAATTTCTCACTAGTATGCCTTGAGGCTCGAACAAAGTAAATAAATTGCATGAATGAGGGGAATCAAACTGTCTTGAGAGCACCCTTTAATATTCGTGTTTTTTTGGACTTTAAGTGGCGGCAAGACTTGAAGTCTAAGTATGATTAAGTACGCTTGATGTGTTGATCTCCTGAGGGTGCCAAACATATTCGGCCTGTGAACAAAAACACTACCATGAACTGCTCTCAATTAACATTTTAAGAGCTTGGAGACACTCTTTAGAGCACTCATAAATATTTCTGTAAATTTAGATTCATTGTCGGCAAGACTTAAGCTCAATGACTATGTTTGATGTGTTGATTTCTGTGCGTCAAGCATATTTGGCATGTAAACAAGATTACTGCTATGAATTGCTCTCATGTTATATTTTGGGGGCAAGGAGACATGCTTGAGAGTACTCCTGAATTTTTTCGTGATTTTAGGATCAGTGGTGGCAAGACTTAAGCCATATGAACCAGAGGCCTGGGTCAGATGACGCTGTTGACAGATCGAAATCACACGATCTCGTTGATTTGCAGAGAGCCAAACATATTCGGGCTGTAAACAAAATTACCGCTATGATTTGCTTCCACTTCATGTTTTTGGGGCAAGGAAACACTCTTAAGAGTTCTCATGATTATTTTTGTGATTTTAGGATCAGTGGTGGCAAGACTTAAGCCTTTTGAACTGGAGGTCAATGCCCCGGGTCAGAAGACACCGTTGATAGATCAAAACCACAAGATCTGGTTGATTTTCACTGTGCAAAACATATTTGGGCTGTAAACAAAATTTTACCGCTAAGATGTTATGTTTTGGGGGCAAGGCTTGAAAACAATGTAATGTAATCGGGGGGGGGGGGGGGGTCGAAATGCACCTCTGCACAATGGACAAAAATAGGGGTCAGTGAATAGGCTGAATGTTCAAGCCGGGCTTGGGGCAATTTAACTCTATCACCCTGTTAAAATGCCCTTTTTTGTTGAGTTCTCACTCTAAATTGCTCTCTTGGCTGTTGCTAAACATTGTGTTGATCACTTTGAAAAAAAAAGCAATGATTGTCAAAGGATGGTGACACAGTGCGTTCTCAGGGAGAAATGAAGAAAATAAATCCGGGTGATGTGAGCACAGCCACTGTCGTGGGATTTTGGTTACAGATCGAGAGCCGGTCGCGGGAGCTCGCTACGTCCAAAATTACGAAAGACCGATTACTAAAGTACTCGGAAACTGATGGAACGAAGTTCAGTGAGGGCTGGATGTGCCCTATATTTAAGAAGGGCAACAAAGCTGTAATCAGTAACTACCGACCGATAACGGTATTGAACACCGACTATAAATTAATGACGAAGGCATACTCCTTGAGATTGATGGAAGTCGCACCTTCCTTGGTTCACCCTGACCAAGCTGGATTCATGAAGGGCAGACGGATAGAAGACCAAATTAAGCTGACCAAATTTCTTCTAAATTACGCAGAGGCTGCCGACGAAAACGGCGTGATTGTTGCACTAGATCAAGAAAAAGCATATGACCGAATAAATCACGAATACCTTTGGAAAGTTCTAGCCCACATGCGGTTCCCACCACGGTTCATTACCACCATTCAAAAGCTTTATTCGAATGCGAAAACTGTCGTGATCATCAACGGTATGATAAGTAATTCCTACGACGTACTCCGGGGCGTGAGACAAGGGGACCCTCTATCATGCCTACTGTTTAACTTGGCCATTGAGCCATTGGCATGCTTAATTCGCAGTGCAGATTTGAAAGGAATTGAAATTCCTGGAAAGATCAAGAACCTAGTAGTGGCACTCTTTGCAGACGATACAACAATTTACCTGTCCTCAAAAGATTCATGGTCCAATCTGTGGGACATTTTGAGGCTATGGTGTTCAGCATCAACAGCGAAATTCAACGAGAAAAAGACAGTAATATTACCCTTCGGTACGAGTGAGTATCGTAAAGAGGTGATTTTCGAACGACGTATAAATGAACTCCAGACTGAAAGGATTGATCCCGGAGTCAAAATTGTGAACGACGGAGAAACATGTCGCATTCTTGGTGCATGGATAGGCAATGCAATTCCATATCATGCACCCTGGCCCACTGTTGTTGATCGGATCCAGAATGACTTAGACCGATGGCAAATTACGAAGCCGTCCCTAGAAGGGAAACGTCACATAATTAACATGTTCGTGGGCGGCCGAACACAGTACCTTGCCAGAGTTCAAGGCATGCCGCAGGATGTTGAAGAAACACTTACAAAAATGATTAATATATTTCTTTGGGAGGGCAAATGTGCAAGGATTTCTGGCCCGTACATGTCTTCCGACGTTCTCCATGGCGGCAAACAAATATTGAATCTTAAATCCCGGAACGATGCGATCGCGCTGTGGAATCTTTGCATATATCTGACACTAGGTCCCGAGAGACCTACCTGGTGCTACCTTGTTGACTTCATATTGAGTAATTGGCTGGAGAGAAGCTACATTAGAAGCCGGCCAGGAGAGATAATCAATGTGTTTCTCCACCAACTCATCTCCGAATGCCAATGGCCACCCGAGAGCGAGCCCTCTGTAGGGTTCCCTGGCAATTTTACATTGAGGGAAATAATTAATTTTCAGGGCTGATAATCGGGCTGCAGTTCTGACCGTTCACAATCGATAATTCCCGCCTAGGCATGCCCGAATACAACTTCACATTTACTGCGGGTTGCTCCACTTCGGCCCCATGGCCCCCAACTCACGAAGACCCCATATTATCCAAGCATAGAACTAGGTTAGAATAAGATCGCGTAGGAAAGGAAGGCGTGCGGAGTATCGAGCAGAAATCTCTCTTGATGTCTGTGGTTCGGACCGTGCGTAACAGGCATGGGTTCAGAGCGAGTGTTCATACATCGGAGGTCTGTATATAATTCATGATATCGAATACTCCTTATGCAAAGAGGGGCAGAAAGGGGCGCCTTCATACCGGGAGGATTATTGTCCTTCATAATGCCGGACGATTAAGGGCAGGGTTGAACTCCGACCATTCCCCACCATCATGGGCCGACGAATCCCAACAGCAGTCGGCACAATATTCCCCTTGGGCACCGCCGGTTCAAATTCGAACGCGCGGACTAAAACAAAGAGTAGACTCTTTATCCTGTATTGCAGTGCCGAGTTGAGGATGAAGCAATGAGGAACGTAGGAAATCACGCACTCGACCAGGGAAAAGCGGAACCCGATACCTAAAAAGCGTCAAGAAAATGAATAATGTACTTTGTACCACTGACTCACAGTTGTGCGGACCCGCAAAGAAAGTGAGAAGATGCGCCCACACGCCAGGAACGCCACTAGCTGCCTTGGGAACATGTTCCCAGCGCTCAGGTCTACCGCATCGAAATCAGGGCTCAGCGCTCAACGTTAAACAGAAGAATGCGGATACAGACTTGAAATCTTCTGCGTCCTCGCCCCAAATCTCCTTGTCCGTGTTGATAGCTGCGATTGGAATGTGTATCGTTTGGCCTTTTGGAATGCTAAAGCAACTGAATGTCGTATCCAAAGGACGAAACAAGGGACGCACGGGAGGCTGTCGTGTTGATTCCCCTCCCGATCAATGTAAGGTTTAGAAAGGGGGAGAACGTCGTCTTCCTTGGCCATCCGTTGCAAGATCCCAACAGGAGTCAGTACACGCATTGTCTCGCGCACTGAGGGTTGGTTGTCTGAGTGACTAGAATTACAAATAGCAAAGGAACTCGCCGACGCTCTCGAGATAGGGCATCGAATTGAGCTCTTCCATTGTCGGATTGTCGGTGGCGATAGAGAAAAGCTCTTGCCTAAGCTTGGACTGAACACTAGGGTTCAGAGACAGCAGATGTAGAGCCCAAGATACGGCTGAGCTTGTAGTCTCGTGTCCCGCCAAGAAAAAAGCAGGAATCTCTATCCAGCATGAATGAGAATCTGCAAAATCATGATGCGAGAGTGGATACGTACGCGCAATCACCTCCTCCTCGGTCATGCGTTGGCTCTCCGGGATCGCGGTGGACAAGTTTGCTCTGAGTAGGACAGAAAGCAAGTCCCGCTTCGCACCCAGTGACTTGCTGCCATCCGCGGCCTTCAAAGCCGCCAAACTGTCAGCCACTATCCCTCTCCCTATGGACTCCATCTTCGCTTTTGATCGCGCCGTCATGCTCGCTCCCGGAACCGGCTGCCCCATTAACTGTCGTCAATTCCATATAAACGCAAACATGTTGGGCATGACACACGAAAAGCTTGAGGATCGGAATTTTGGTCTGAGCAATTCTGAATGCGCTATAGCGCTCCGAGTTCGGGGAATGAAAAAGATCGGTAAACACTTGGTTGAGCTCGTTCGTACGCCCTTGCTCATTCATTGCGTTGAACTCGTAGTTGAATCCTTTCAAGTTCGATCAGTCGTGACTTCGGTCGGGAACGGCTCTACGCACCAGCCTGGCCAATGACATCCAGCGTCATCTTCCTCAACCATGTATACACATCTATCTTCGCGGAATTGGAGGTGTCTGAGTCCGATGCGATTTGACGTGCCCAGATGTCACGGAGCTAAGATCAATCCAATGATTGTCCCAAACGGTTACAATCCATATATCAACTGACCTGAATCGACTTTTCTACGAATATTTCGGTCAGCAGTCTGACCGTTGACACTCCGAATGCCCGGTTCTGTCAAGCGTTGGAATAGCATGTGCCCAGAAAGCAGCATACGTACCAGGATGCGTCGCTACGTTTGACGAATTGGCGATGAATCTAGCGGACAATCAAATTAAGGCAGGCGCACTTGGCGTTTATGCTCCTCGGATGTGACGGAGAGAATGCCTGCGCAAAAGGGGAAAACCCGGCTGAGAGTCATTTCAAGAACTCGGCCTCAGCTCACCTTTGCCGAGTATCCGTGCCACAGCGGTGAGGTTGGTCGGCGTTCTCTGATAAAGCGATGGATGAGATACGATGTGGTCTACGGCCTTGATGTCAAATGTGTGGAGTTCGCTGATCTATTTTTGAGATGAACTCGAGATCGAGAAGGATGTTAACACTGAGAAACAAGACCAACACTGAAAAGGCCTTTGAAACGGAAGATACGTCCGAATTCTCGTCGCCATTCAGATGTCTTGTTTGCATCAAACTGACAATGATGTTGTAGAGAAGAATGAAAGCAGAAGCACGGAGAGACGCCACCATCAACTCCTTGAAGTTGCCGAGGAGCAGACTGGGACTACGCGGGCCCCCTACGAAACGGAGAGGCGAATTGAGCTCTGCATAGAGGAACTGCACCGCATGATAGAGCCCATAGCAGATTAGGGTTACGACGATAGGAAACAATATCCGGACCAAGATCATAGTGGGAGCGTCATTAATACAGCGGCGAGTGCCTTTTTTATGTGCGCTGCGTATTCACATGATCCGGTTCCACGTCAGCTTGAGGATGTCAAGGGGCCCGCAGCGGAGGCGGCGAGGTTATATCTGGATCGAAGTCGAAGGCACTTAAGAAGTTCCGGTGGATATATAGCGGGCTCAATTTGTCCTGCCTTGCTTGTAACGAGGGAAATCAGTACTTCATCCAGCATTATATGAAAGTGGTCGCCTTTAATGAGTGTCCGCGGTGCTCGTCGTCATTCCAGCGTCAAAATACGGCGGACATGGCGAAAAGTAAAATTGTCCGACCCGATCGTCCCCTGATGACCCGCTGAAGTGTAACGGAAAGCTAAGTAATTGAAATCTCTCATCTGGGAGAAGGAGATAAGACGCCAACCCTATTGAGTCTCGCATACTGCTGGGAAACGCAGCGGCCCGCTTGGTTGACATGAGGTAGTAGAGAACCTTCATGTGGAACGTCGGGCCTGTGAAAAGGACGACGGGTGAGAGAGAGTGGCAATATCAATGATATAAGATCACTGATCCGATCGTTTACGCACTGCGCAGTCACACTGTTGCAATTGCTTTATGTAAGTACTTGCCGACGGCAAGCTAAGTAATGTGGAGTCTACACATCCCGCGAAAGGTCCGGGGCCTTATAGGACCTTTATAGGACCTTGCCAAGGCTGAAAGGCCTTACAATGTATGTTCGCCTATCAAGATTCAACAAACTGCAAAGGTATCTGAAATTAGTCTCTCGTAGACAGACAATACAACAGTGTGATCTCGTACCTCGATCTGTTGAAGTCTGTTGGTGAGCGCGGGGGTCCGATCGGGTTACTGAGTTATTACCAATCTTCGGAGTTTGAAAATCACATGATCGCGTCGCGTCATCCTCGCGGCAGGCTCGCGTCGCGGCGTCGGCACATCTCTAGACATTTTCTCTATGGGCTTGCACGACAACATCAGACTTTTGACATTTGACTTGTGACCTTGTACAAGGTCCCTCAAGGTCACAAACCCAGCCAAATTGTCGCAAGGTTGCAAGGACACAAACTATGTCTTCGAAACGACAAGGTCGGGAGTTCGAGCCAGAAAGGTGGCATCATTTTCATATTTTCTGACTCTTATCAAGTTCTATGCTTGATTGATACTCAAAGAAATGTATGAGAGATGTTTGTAGGCCTCTTGGGTATTTTTCTACATGCATCCCACATTTTTTGCAGCATAGTTTCTCCATGCTTTGACCTTGCAAGCTTGTTGATCAAGCTCACAAGGCCAAAAAGGCGGCAATCAAAATGTCAAAATGCTGATGAATGGCTCCCATTTGGTGGCAGGACCCCACAGGCCCCTCAGCGAGTACAACGGCAATTCAGATCTATATCCTCGCGGCTACCAACAAGATTGTCCGCCTCGTACCGACCAAAGGGCTAGTAGTAGCTTATAACATTGTTTTTCTCTCTTCTTACAATGCTCTACTTCTGCTGATTCTTCTCAGGTATCTGAACTAGCAAAACTTGGTATCAAAGCATTCACATATTCTCAAGAATCCCTCGCCGAAGCTGGTGACGTCACACGTGGCTGCTGGTGAGGAAACTCGGAAGTGGTGGAAGCAGATGGAGGGAATGCTGAAGAGGCAGGAGGCGCTGAATACGGCGCTGGGGTGTAATTGGATCAGGCCGGGAGGGCGGTAGGATGGATCGCGGACGGACAGCGGAGGAAGAGATGCCAGGATAGGAAGTGCTGGCGGTATTCTTCTCCACTGTCGGACTGGTCTCAGTGCAATTTCGAGATTGGAATCCATTCTCAAGGTATAAAGTCGCGTCCAGGCAAGCTTAACTGGTCAAGAGCATCGCCAGACGAAGAGGAAACACGTCGGTGGAAGAAAAGTAGTAAAGCACGTGCAGATTCAAAGTCCGAAGATTGGTAATAACTGCGTAACCCGATCGGACCCCCGCGCTCACAACAGGACTAATCTGAAATGCACTGTTACTTATCGGGTATGCAGCACACCGTATGCTGCCAGTGAGCCGTTCAAGTTTGAAGGGGTTCGAATGCTGGCGTGGCTCGACAGGTCATTCGGCCCTGGTGAAGTCTTGCAGTCTGTTTCAGATCCTCACAGTTCGTTCTATGAGTATGCCAATCAAATGCCAATCAGATCGTCAGCACGAGTTCTGCAGTACGCAGGCTCAGCAGAACAAATTTGGAACTTCATACCCACAGCTGTGGCAGAGGGTTTGTTTGAGCGCAGTTCCTGGAACTGTGGAACATTAGTTAGTGTCAATGATGTTACGATGTATGTGCATTGTGAAAGTGAAATTACCGAGGTCGCTCGCATGACAGCGGCGGCGGCGGCGGCGGCGGCGGCATGAGTGCCATGATCAGACGTTGGGCTAGGACTCGGGAGTTCTAGTGATCCTGGGATTCCCGCTGGAAGCCATTTGCCAATGTTCATGAACCGTGACCATTCAGTTTACGAACTTCCGTAAACGAAACCTCCAAGGTTCTATCCTTATGTAAAAGAAATTCCAAATACCGACGTACACATGCTGATCACACCCTCTCCACCTCTCCAACAACTCCCTTCTCGCGCCCAATCCCTTCATTTTCTGGCATCTGCGATTGATCTCCAAATTGTCTATGGTTTTTATGCGTGCTGATAACCTCCAGATGCGCATCCGGAATGACTGTCGTCAGAATGTAAGTTACGGTAAAGAAAAGCGTTAATTTCTGGAGACTATACGTACCGCGGTCAGAATCACTCAGCATGAGCTCGTAGGTGAAACATGCGAGAAGGGTTGCGGGGATGTTCGTCAGTGCGGCCATAGCCGCGTACGAGCCGCCTCCAGCTGCGAACAGATCATATGAATTCATACCGCAAGGTATGCAAAACATACCGGGCAAACCCAAATAGTCAACGCTGCCAGTCGCCCGCCTACATCCCGCGCTGTGTTCGCGGCCACTATATCGTCGTCCCATTAGCTTGCTCCAAAGCTGAGAGATACTAACGGAGGAAAGACGTACGTCCGTTGGCCGAGAACGACCAGATTGCCATGGCGCTAAAACGCAATTGGGTGTTAATTGAGCGAATTCAACGTCATGGAGACTCACTAGGCCAAGGAGATGACAATGGGTCCAAGGGAGGGCGGGACAAGTGTGTTTGTGGGTCGAGACATGCGAAGATGGTAGTGCCCAAGATAAAGTCCTGAAATGAAATGGGCGTTCAAACAATGCCGCCGCACGCAAGGTAAGAAGCGGGAGATTCAAACCACAACAAACTCGTTCACAAACGCTCTCCCCATATTCGACCCAGTCGGGAGTGCTAGCGCAAAGATGCCACCAGGGCCGTTGGGCGTATAGAAGAGCGCATCCCCGCCGGGCCGTGCGGCCAGGATGGCCGAGGCATCGAGAATGAATGTTTTATATTGCACATAAATGAGCAGACAGGCGATGTAGGCGCCAAGTATTTGGGCGACGAGGTAACTGGGCGTGATATGCTCAGCATGATGTTGGGAGGGTGAGGCTCCGATAAACGGCGCTCACCGAAGGCCCTTGAGGGGTGGGAAGCGATAGAAAATAAGTTGCGTGATGGTGACAGCCTACGGTGGGTTTAGTACATGGCAATTTTCAATTGAAACGAGTTAGCTACGGGATTAAAATGCCCTGGACAGGCTTGTAGACTAAATCAACTGAATCAAGCAACGAATTTCTCTCGCCTCCGGAAGTTGCACTAGCGATGCTCAAGGCGAGAAGAATGCCGCATGCGTAAGCTAATCCGATCTGCAACACAGCTATAGGGTTATCAGGTCAGTATGCATTGCATGTCAAGGTGGAGAAGAGACGTATGTCGTACAAGAACCACCGGGATTTGCAGAATGTTGCCGAGGACGTACAGAGCTTGAGATCCAACACCTGATTCGAGGTCTCACCTGGGCAGGCAAGGCGAGGATAGTTTCATGCTTACCTGCATATGTACTGAGGTTTGCCGAGTGCCGTGGATGAGCACTCGAATATTGTAGCTCGACACTATCGATACGCACTACAAGAACACTCCCAGCTGCAGACAACAAGTTTCAGAAAGTTCTTATCCGGGAAAATTGTAATCGCTCACAGCTTCAGCGAAGCACTCGACGACCCAGTGAATACTGGTATGCCGGTGCCTCTCAAAGGCAGAGTAGAGCCTTGGCCGCTGGCGGATGTCACCCAAGTAGACGACATTAGGCATGGTTGGAGGTGCAGGGCACACAAGGCACGAGAAAGAGATGGGGCATGGGTATTTGTATCCACTGCCAGGCCATGAGAGATTACAACTGCACCCGTACGTGGGGCCCTCCCGCCTTGCCCATGGGGTTTAATCGCCCAGCGTTCTTTGAAATACGTCGGGCCCTCAAAAGCTGTTGCATTCTCCTGCATTAGTTCTCGGGAATTGATTAAATCAGAGGGATTAATGGACCAGGTCGCGATAGACTGACATGGGAAGCCGCTACGTTGATAGAGTCAGACGACCGAGAATGACCCGCCGGGTACTCACTTCGCCGTATTGTACCCAGTTAGCACCCGTGTTCTATAGTGTGAACATCAGCGGAAGAAAACTTGCTTCCGTACACAGGCACAGAGGCTTCCTGTCGTTTAGCTTCAGTCCTCAATCAGCGACTATGGAAGCCGCTTGAACCTGTAAATTGTCGGGGTGCAAATGGCATAAGCATGAATATTTATATAGCCTAGGACATAGCAGATCCAACGCCGAATTATTCTTCTCTAAGGCCATCAAGCGTTGATCTCTTCGCCGTTGAACTGAGCGTCGACAGACGTGAGCCAGCCACTGGTCAAGGGCATCGGTAGCGTAGAGTCAACTTTCGGAAGATCACGGAGGACCAAGTCAGGGCGCTGTATGTGTATTGTTCCCGACCTATTGTAGTCCATCCTTGGAAATCGGGATGCGATACTGCTTTGAACAGCCATCTTCGAACAACCATCAATGATTGTTCGGATCATTGACGGATCATCAATGCTTGTTTCCACGGTTCAACGTCTGTTTCAGATGCGGATACTGTCATTTGGCTGTTCCCACGGTTCAATGCATAGCCTCTGTCCACTCGAAACATTATGCTCGAGGCTATACATTGCTATACAATGCTATGCAACTCTGTGGATATAAAAGATGAGTCCTTCCCTCCCGGAGGGACGTCTATTGTTTTTACCCCATCAATCTACTTGATTCTACCCTTAATTTTTCAACTCTCGCGTGAACTAAAGTGTTCCTCGGCGCATTTATATTCATTCTAATGTTTCTGCCACCCCATATCAATATCATTCCAGAATGGAGACATTCAGTCCTTTCTGAGTTAATTTGGGGACAAATAGCATGGAAATGGTTCTGCGAATGCATAATCTGAATCTGACCGGGCTTTTCGAGGACTTTTCTAAGTATCCTTTTTAGCACACTCAGGAACGGGATGAATGTATCTATTGGTCCGACCTGACATGGTTTACTGTATTATTACGACCAAGTCTTCAGGTGACGTGTGACACGGCCCTCTGAATTGAAGAGTTTGGACACCGGTGACGGTTACAGGCAACTTTTCTGTCCCAAAAAGGCAATAAATATTGATCCGAAGTTTGCCGAACTTCTATATAAGGTAATTTTTGATTGCATTTGTCAGAATGAAGACTTGGTCAACTGAAGACCTTAGGTGACGCGTGACATGGGCTGAAGACTTGGTCGTAATAGTACAGTAGTTCGTACTGTTGTCGGAAGACCAGGCCAGGCCGCCGCCAGGGGTATAATTGCTTCTGTTGCCAACTCACGGTTACCAAATAGTAAGGGTGTCTACTTTAAGGGACAGATTAAGGGTACTCAGCGCAGCAGTCTCGCAGCTGCACGTATAAATTTTGACAGAAAGGAAAGGGCCGTTACCAGGTAGATTGAAACTAAACTTGCAATCTGTGTCAGTAGCTATTCAGTCCGAGGTTCAGCCGGAACTCGGCCATCATAGCGGCTGTTCATGGAGGGCTCGCCGGGCCGCTCAGCGTGTAAGCGGTGACCGTGATGTGGTGATTTGTACTCACCAAGTGACCAAGACCTGTTCCTAAGTACTTATACCGAGCCACGGCAACAGTGGACTTCACATCGACAAGCCGTTTGCTAAGGTAATAACTAACCGCTTCACCTAACAGCGGCCCTCTCTACCTTGCTCCATCAAGTTCAGTCTTGACTCTTGACAAACCATGTATATGTTAGCGAGACTGACAGTGGTAGGGCGACATAATATCAAAACGATCTAGAGGACCCACGGAACAAGTCTCCATGGGACCACCTCCCGCCAAGTCTCCCACTCCTGTCCAAACCTCCTCGCCAGCATTTCGTCTTCGCTCGAAAGACGTAACATCAGGCTTATGGCTACGGCGGTCGCCACACCGGCCCACAACCCCATAATAGCCCGTCCAACGGGGGCCTCCCAAGCGCCGCACTCCCAAGCAAACGATCCTTCCAACGCGAACGTCATCCACCCGCCGATCAACGTTAGAATTAGCGCAGTGTAGCTGGGGTGCCGCACAAGGGCGTACGGGCCACTCGTCACGAGGATGTGCTCGTCCTGAAGGCTCAGCGTGAAGGTGAAGTAGCGCCCGAGTGTGCGGTAGCACTGTATGCGTAGCAATGTCCCGAGGATTGTGAGGGATATGCCGAATGCAGCTGTAGGTGAAATACGCAATAATCGAGTCGTGCACGCAGGGAAAGTTGCCCGCTCAACCAGGGGCCAAGATAGTGTGCGTGCATGGTCTCGAGAGGCGAGGATGAGCAGTATTTGCAGAACGTTTGAAGTGTACGAGATAGTCTACCCTGGTTCAGCAATATTTACTCTCGAGGGCTGCACCCACTCACCCTCAGCAGAACACAGGGCCATGCCAGACTGCGTAAGAAGCGTTCCTTCCAATCTGGCAGGAAGACTACACAATGCGCTGGGTCCTGCGGTGGATTCGGTGGCGTTGCAGTTGTGCGCATGCAAAACATGTCAACGAGGGTGAAGAGGATTTTAGTAAGGGCCGATGGCATCTTGAGCGATAGAGAGTGAAGGACTGAGGGTTGGCTTCAATTGGTGACAGACCGCAATATACTTGATTTCTATCTCCCATGCTCAACCGACCGACCTACCGATAATGCCAACCGGCTGGCAACCCTGAGATGAGAAAAAAAAGTGACCAAACTTGGACCAAACTGTTGGGAGCAAATTAATTGAACAATACAAAAGGAGCAGAAAAACCTCCGACTTGACTCATTTAATGGCATATGGTTGCCACGGCTGCACTTTCGAATCCATAGTGAGGGAAACAGTCATCGGGTACGCCCGGTCTGAGACATCTCAACACTGATAGTGACGGTGCATCGCAGTTTCGCACATCCCGGATGGATAAAACATGCGGACCACGTCGATCTTCGGTACTCGCTAATCAGTGACAATTAAAAGTATGTTCAGCAGACCAAGGCGCAGAACTCCGGCGGCGTTATTAGGCACACCAAAGTCTCCGACATTCTTCATCGTTCGGCCGGCCGAGAATACTAAGTGGAAGAACGCTTTAGCACGGCGTTTCATGGTATTCATGTGAATCACAACTTGAAGTAAACGCGTGTCCGAGGGCTTGCTGTTGGTGTCGCATAATGAGACAGCGCACTGAACATTTAACATGATCATGTGAACGGGGTCATGAACGCCGTTCGCATGAAAAAAGATAAGAAAAGTCCGGTGCCACGCTCAAGCTGAGTCCGAATGCACACAAATGTACTTACCTGGAACTAATTCTAAATTGAAGCTTCACACCTCACACATCTTATCAATTGCCCACTGATACGCCTATGGCGCGGCTATGAGCGGAGCTAAAACAAAAATGGAGCCCGTAAATTAGGCTGTAAGAAGAATGATGTGAGGGCGAGTCCTTCCAGCGAAGGCTATGTGCTCGCGAGAGGGATATGATGATAGTGATGATGTATGGGGGTCTCAATATAGATGTGCAGCAACGTCGAAGGTTGCTTCGCAAAAGGTGTCGGGGACGCGGCGAGGAGACGAGGGCAATTTTCGATGTTAGAGGCGGAGTATGGGTCGAGGAGAACAAGGAAAACTCAGGATTTAGTCGCATTCGAGAACGAGACAACGAGGAATGAGAGGGGAAGATGATTTGTCTATTCTATGTAGAACCACGTACATTTTATGTAGTACACGCAAATTCCGTCGTCCAAGGATAAAATTTCTGTGAGCCGGAGTCCATACGAATGAACATTATTGATGCGCGAGGTCAGCGCACGTATCGATGGCGTAGAAATGCTTGAGGGGCCGAATATTGAGTCAGATGGTGTCGAAGATAGCCAGGAATATGGCTGAGACGAAAACGAAGCGGACAGAGTGGGCCATATTATGGGCGCAAAATTACATGAGTTTGTCGCCTGCAAGAGTGGTGGTGGAAATGAGAACGGAGCGTAGTGTGCGTGGTGTGGGAAGCAAGACTCGGAAATCGAAAGCTACGGTCAACGGAGGTGTCAAACAATTGATCCGTCGAATTCCGTAAGTGACGTGTCTCGCACCACGTCGACCTCCGACTATCCGAACACACTGATTATGGCTACTGCAGACTCCTCGCCGCAGGAGCTTGAACGCGAACACAAATCCATCGTGCTCAATGCAAGCTCAACGAGACTCTCAATGGCCATAGCTCTGCGTGGGGAATATGCGGTTAGCGCTGCTCAGAGGCCGCAGTCTTTACGCTGATGACGCGCGCTCGTAGCTACATCATGGCAAGCACCCGCGCAATTCTTCGTCGTCGTAGCAATCAGACGGGGTGGTGACACGATGACGCGGTGGCGACGTGCGTGTTCTTGTGCGTGGTGTGAATGTAGTAGCTGTCGTCCAAGCGCGCGGTGAACTTATCGCGGATAACTGGGACGTAGATGAGCTATGTGGCCGTTGTTACGGGCAGTCACGGCGCGCTTGGCATCTGTCAGGTGGGTGAAGCCAAAGAGGTACAGTGGTTGCTCAACTGGAACGGCTACACTGGGCCAGCGCTCAAAACCGCTACGATTTGCGTGCAAAGCAACTCTCGAGGGACTCGACTCGGAGAGCTTGGAGTAATACCATTCATGCGCCGCAGATACGGGAAACGATACGGGAAATATAGGGTAATGGAAAAGGAGTCGCGATCATGATACTTACCATGCATCCTTGGTGTTGCTGAGCGGACCCCAGGACTCGGACGCCGTTCGCACGTTTCTGAAGCTCTGCGCCGCACTCCAGGATATACAGAAAGAATAACAAGCCAGAAGCGATCTCGATTGGGTCCATTGCGGAAGCTGGTGACTGGAACAACACTACGTTCTAACTTCTGAGATGACAGAGGACATTTGCGTCGAGCGCCTGTACCGGTCTGGCACCTCGTGCCTCGCGTGCGTTGGAGCGCTCAATCTTGTTATTCGTCGCAGTCAGCACACGCTAGGCACGTCGGACGCTCTTTTCAGGCCAGCCTCCATGCATCTAGACACTGCTCTACTCGACCACTATTGATTTCAGGTTAAGTAGGTTAGCTAACCCTGGCACTGCTGGCTAAGTTCGCGTATGAAGTCCTGGAAGTATTCTATGCCACGCCCGTGTTACGCTCGAGAGATGCTTGAAATGGGGGTAATGATTCTGGTCAAACTCACTTGTCTAGAGTCTAGACTCCCGTAGTTCTAACGCGGTGGGTTGCAAGACTGCGGCCGTGAGCTCGGCTATGGGTGTGTGGAGAAGTCCGGGGACAGTAGTGTACAAGTGCCTGTACACTCCGTTACTTCCCGGGACCCGGCGTTCCTAAGCGGGACCGTGCCGTGTAATCTACCTACGTGCACTAGCTGCGACCTAGTCTCTTATAAACAGACATTATAACACAGTATCTCATTCTTCGATGTGTTATAGTCTGTCACTAACCTCGATCGATTAGTAGGTGGCGCCACTATTATGTAATCCTAAAATTTCTCGACGCGTATATACTAACAAGAAACGTGTATTTTGTCAGTCCGAGGCCCGAGAATGGTATGTGGTGTCAGAAGGCCCGGTTATGTACAAGAGTTTGAGGTAAAAGAAGGCTGCAGACAGACGTCGAACATGTCGCAGCAGCCTGCTGACATAATGCTGACAAACTCTCTGAGGCTCATTCACACAGATATTGCCCGTAATTCTTTGTTCTGAGTAGATAGTCCTCTCGGGAATCATAGTACATTAGACTCTATCTGTAAGGTTTTGGATATACAAGTGCCGAAAGGTACGCGAAGCCTTGGGCAAAATTGAAACTCCGCACTTTACGTAATAACGACGCCACCTATATACTGGGGCGCGATCAGCTACAGACTAGCTGCGACCCACGTCATTCATTAATCCTTTGATCGCTGGTCCATCGGCATCAGTTCTAATAGTATGTATCAGCGTCAATCCCTGTACCATACCGCAAGATTGGAGGGCATAGGAAACCCGAGGTTTCAGGGAGCCTCCAAGATTGCGAGCCGCAACTAGCCCGGGACTCCGAAAGTAGATCATACGGTGTGCATGGTGTAAAATAGTCGCGGACGGAATCGAAGTTCGAACTGGGATTGCCTGAATTGCCAGATTCTCAGAGAACGAATTACTGTACTATTTCGACCATTTGTTCACTGGGTGTCACCCGTCACCACAAAAGTTCACTGGATAAGGTCTTCATTTCTCGGCAATCACGCATCAATTACCATATATAGTAATTTGATGCCAGCCGGGCCGAAATTTTTTGATGGTTTTTAGCCTAATTGGGACGAAAATCGTCAATGTCACCGTCACCAGGCTAAGTAAAGATCATTCATTTCACAAGCCTCCGTCACCCGTCACCTGAATAAGTGGTCGAAATAGTACAGTATGGGTGAATATAAATGGATATACAGAGAAAGGAGAGTGGATGGATTAGAAACGAAGAAAGGCGACGCCATAAGTACATCTCTTTTCGGAATTTGTTTTGCCATTCTGGGTTCAACGCCGATTCTGACGGGATTCAGCGATTCTCACTGGTTGGCGAACTGATTACTTATTCGGTCGCTGTTTTTCTCGGCGCGCGATTTTCCTCAGGGTTAGTCAAAGCGATCGGTCGTTACACCCTCACATTCGCATAGTCACAAGATGCAGCCATACTTAGTTGAGCCGGCACGATGCTGTTGCCCATCACGCTGAGCGCACCACGTATACTGGCGGCTCAAAGTCTCAAACAAGATAATTCACAGAATGCGACCGAACCTTCAGCTGTCGAACGACGTTGATACCCTTACTTTCAGGCTTTGATGATTTACTTCGGGCTTGAGCGGGATATACCAAAGCTGTATCTGATGATGTCATCATCATCTTTACGCGTCAACAACGCGTCAACATAAGGACACTGCCGCATGCCGGAAAGTTGATGAGTTGCGGAAAGAAGCAACCACTGGTTCAAATGTATCGCACATTGTCGGAGTTACCCGGAAATGGATTGCGGATTGAGTGGAGATCCTCTTCGAAGGTTCGGGGACTCGACGGGGAGTTGGGGTGGGTCTCCGTGGTTATAGATATTAGAGTCCAGAGCTTTGCGACAGCTTCCTCGGGTCCCCGGATTGATCGATATAGGATTTAAGTATGCGCAAACAGATAAGGCCCGGATTTACGGAGGTTCGTCACTTGTCGCGGAATCGTATAGCTCAACAGTGAACAGTACTGAGTACATATTTTCAACATATTTTTGCTTTATTTTGTGCGCCAACGCATAGCGGAACACTACAGTCCACATACAAAAGTGTTGCAAATCTCGATTCCCGCGAAAGCATGTTTGCCGTACAGTATGGTACAGCGGAATGTGCCGCATAGATAGGTGATACGGGCGCCTCGCCTTTTGCGATTGAATAGATTATCGCCACCGCGGGACGTTTCCCACCGTACTCAGCGGCAGAAAGGACAAAGCAAGCAAAAGCTCAGTGCGTAGCACTTGCGTGCCGCCATATCCCAGAAAAACCGGCGGAGATGACGGCTCTCGGACCTGACTGCCTCCGAAACCCGGAGTTGCGGTTCATGTCTTACAGCTTTTTGATCTTGTGGACGAGAGCATTTAATCAACCAGAACAAGCGGCGCGTCTGTTATCTTGACCTGACCGCATTTGGGAACTTACGTACGCGCTGGCCGCGGCGATCTTCTATACGACATTGATCCGTGCAGCCGAGCCGTCCGATACTCACTCCTCCGCCCTCTGGAATGGAGCCCCAGCCTTCCCATACCTCTCCCCTCTTCACTCAGGACTACCTGAACCTCTGCGCGATACCAGGCACTCCTTTTCTTGCAATCCGCATCTGAAAAGTGGAGTCTTGGGCCCTTTTCCCTGCTTCTGGACAAGGCTGCCACTGTGTGGCGACGGACCGAGCATGCCTCACCTCCGCGGAACAATCCGACAGAGATGCTTACTTTTAAAAAGCCGTTGCTAGCTATGCTCCATCCAACAGCGATCAATGCCCTCTCGTTTCTACCCATACGCGCCGCTGCCCCAGCATCTGCAGAACTGGGAGCGCCTGGACCACAGCGAGCACACTGCATACCTCGTCGACGAGCCTTGGCTCCACTTCGAACCTTTTCTCGCTTCCCGTGGTTACACGCTCTGCTGGCGGTACTATTCCCGGGACAAGCCAGAGACTCCGGCCCGCACGCGTGCGCTGACGTACCCCGTGGCGCAGGATCCGTTCCGGCCACGCAGCAAGGAAGCGTTCGTGCACCTCTACGACACAGGGGACAACAAACAGTGCGGTATCCATCAAACGACCGGCTGGCTCACGCAGGTAGTATTCATACCTCTTCGTTTTCCGTAACACTTCCAATTCCGAGTCCTCGGGGTAGACTGCCAATCTTAAAATGGCGTATGATTCGGAAGATCGCGTGGTATAGATTTTTTTGTCTTCCTGAGAACGCCCCCCCAATGATTTGCATTGAACAGTGCGCCATTAAAGCACTGCATAATGCACGCTCGCGCGCTGAACTCGACATCATCGCCTTTCTCAATTCGCCCAAGTTGCGGGCGATGCCGGACAATCACACGATCCCTGCGCTGGACATGATCGTCACCGAGGATTTTACTTTTGTCGTCATGCCGTACTGGCCGCGCTCCGCGCAGGCTTGCATCCCTTGGGAGGTGGATGATTATTTTAGCAGATTGATAGAGGCACTCGAGGTTCGTGCGTCATACCGTGAACTGAATCAGCCTGCTGTAGACACAATTGTTAATCCCCAACGCGTGTTGCAGGGTATGGCATTCATGCACCGTCACGGGATCATTCATCGGGTGCGTGCTGCCTCTCCTCGCCCGAAGTGAGAAACAGAGACCGGGGTACAGGACATCTCAAGCGGGAACATGCTGCTGAACATGCACAGCACCGTTGCGGGGGTGTACGCGCCACTCGCTCGGCGCGGCATTGCATTTGCGTACATTGACTTTGGGTGTGCCGTGCGCTTCGCTGCAGGGGATCAACGGACGTGGGTCGGCACGGGTCATTGGGGAACGATGGAGCACGCCGCGCCGGAAATTCCGCGCGCAAACGATGTCGGTCGACGCGCGCGGGAGCCTTATCATCTCCCGTCCATTGATGTAAGCGCCGCCCGTTTTGCTCCCGCTGCATTCATTCGCCCATAAACGTGCCTACTAGGTTTACGCCCTCGGATCAGTGCTCAAGCGCGCACTCTCATGGGAACAGATTTACTGCAAAGTACGTGACTCACGCCGCCGCCACAACAGCATCCTTTTGAATTGGTGCTGTTCACTTGATTGACATTAACATGCAACGCAGACATTTGGCAATCCCGACGGCCTGCCGACCGCTGCGCAAGCCGTTCTGATGCGCTTCGTCCCCGGGTACATTGCACTCCTTGCTCGCATGACGGATCCCGATCCCGCGCGTCGGCCCACTGCCACCGCTGCACTGCGAGAGGCGCGCGCCCTTCGCGAGAAGCTCGAACCCACCGTCAGGTTCGCACCGCGGGGCGGGTATCCGCCGTTCCGGGAGTATTAACGTGTTCAGATGGTTATCAACGCAAACTGTGGTACTGTTGAATCGTTCAGTTGAGTTCCCTTTTTGTTGTTGTTGCTGTAGCGTCGCTGTAGAAAGCACATCACATATCGACGCCACTCCGTGGTCCCGGCCGCACATTTCTGCGATGTTCGCAGTCTGCATGTACATGTACAACGGGAACGACAAAGGAGTTGACGTTGTACGATTGGAGATCTGCGGTTGTTGTTGGTCAGGGATGGTGTTCCAGACTGTTTCGTGTTACTCCTTACATTACATTTTCCAATCAAGCGAAGTGTTGACAAATGGCTGCCAGATTTCCGCCTTACGACACCGTGCGCCGAGATTTACCGCACTTCCATTTCCGTGGCTCACATTTAACGTGATGTATTTTCAATTGGAAGTAATTGTTCAGCGTGATCGACAAGTAAGTAGCAAACACAAGAGTAGGATGATCGGTAACCCTGAATGATGAATCATACAGGTTGAATCTAGCATATTTTGCTAGTACTCCGATCGGGATGTCTTATCAATGTTATCAGTAAGCCCAGCCCAATGACACTTCGGGCTCACATAACAACAGAATGAGCTAGAATGAGTTTGTTATATGGGAAAAATGCCATCGCGAGAATCAGAGTTGCCGACTTGCGACTTGCGAATCAGCCGGGCAGCCCTGCGTAGGTACCCGCTGACTTGAAGCATATTTATGCGGCACAATTGGACTACAGCGCTGTTTACAAAAACTGGATGACAAGGTGCTTTTCAACGGGACGATTTTTCTTTCACAGCAACGGAAGGGCGGTCGTAGACGCCGCGATTCAATCACTTTCAGCACAACTCCTTCTAGATTAGGTGGCCTTCACTGGATTGCGTTGACGGTTGCTGTTGCCTATGCTGCCGCTTGCGGCGCGCGGGATTCAATTTCGGATCACACTCGAGAGGCAATAAGGGGAGAATACGACGTCCTTATGGCATATGTTGCGAGGTCTGCACTGTTACGTGTGAGCTACGGATAAATTATAACAGAGGGCTGACACATCGATATGTTATCAGCGGACGAATTTTTGCTTCCGAACGGAAGTGATCTCGGGGGACCAGCCGCCACCTTCGAAATCAGCCCTGGGTTAACTCAGCTCCATGGATCCTCGGCGCCGATCACACCGCGCTTCTCCACGGTGGGATGCGGCGTGCTCACATATTGGTAAACTTACTAGATGGACCAAATCAAAAGTATCAGCTGGAGCTGTAACAGTGTTTAAACTCACCATTGCAATGGCGGCTCCAAGTTGATTCGGAACAAATTGTTAGATGAGATGTTTGTTGAATGCGTTACAGTGTTCCGCGCAGCAAGGAGTGGGTTAGATGAATCATGATGCATGATTGACGGTCGCACTCCTTTGAGCCTTGGACGGGACGGTCTTGCCGCCGGAATGCGCTTTTGTCTGGCTGGTTGCCACAAACTTGGAGTCTGGTTGAATCAATAGTGACCATGAACAACTATGTTCAAATGGCGACGCCGCCCCCGAGATAGTTTGCACGGCATCCCTCCCCTTCAAGTATGTCGCTTCGGTCAATAATATATCCATCTTACTCTGTTTCGGGACGACAACGAAAACTAGACATCTGGAACAGGGCTAGAGTGTACCTAGGTAAACTATTGCCCGCCTACAGTATGTTGCACCCTCCTCACCGAACTTCATCATCCCAAACGTTCCAAAGGCCCTCCCAACGCGCCACTGCGAACGGATAGGCTGATTCTGCTGCTCTGCAAATGCCTCTATCCATGTTACATACAGGACCCTAATATTCAAATGGCCGAGCCAAAGCCAGGAATACTAGTGGAGGCGGCTGAAGGCTCGGAGGGGCATGGAGGAATCATCGATGGCCGGTCCCGTCATTCCATCGCCGAGATTTTCGAACTAACCCTGCCTTTTTATCGCAATCAGTCCATCGTTCTAGATTTCGACGGTCGACTGGGACCTGGCATGAAAAGAACAGGGAGGTTTCGCTTTGCTGCTGTCGCACACATACTTGCTCGCTGCCGTACGCAGACATCCGGGTCAGTCTAAGTCCTAACGAGTCTTTTTTGTCGGCTAAGAACCTGTGTTGAAATCAATTTATATATGCCGCGGGGCTGAGGTCACCAAGTTTTCTGTTAGCCTGACTGAGATACAAGGCTCCGGATGCAAACAAAAGCGTGATGTGAGTTCGAGTAAGTCTCACTTCCCAATGCATGATATTCGGCATACTTATGCCTCACGCGCGCACTTCCCGAATTGTGCGCATCACCCGGTGCTGTAACTGAACCCCTCGTTTTGACACCGGGTCAGTAGTTATAGGCTCCGGGACAGATCCCGGCCCTTGATTTTTGGAGTTAAAACACCGTTGGCCGCACTTGCCGAGAGTAAGCCGAGCGGCGATCTCATGAAACCCCTGAGGGCCATGAGACCAGCATGTTAGCCGCGGCAAAAGGCCGAACTGCTATTCCCCGAAAGGTTAGCCAGGGCCACGATCTCAATTTCTCCGGCCCCATACACTCAAAGCCGGGAGCTGCGACCACCTACTGCTTGCATGGATCTATGACCTCTAAAACCATGCTCCCCTCTGATCTCTCTGTCGTCAACAGGTACATACGAGAGATTTGACAGTTCGCCGGAGGTATCTGCTGTTACGAACTGAATTACGGGAACTTACGATATGGCGGGCTTGTCACACGCCCGCAAGCCGCACAGCCCTTTTCTCTTCACGCCATTGAAAGGCCAGGGTCCTCCCTAACGGACAGCATGTGTAGGGCGCCCAAGGTTGCATATACGGATGCTCTCCTCGACCCCAATGATGGAGCCGATCCAGACGTCGACGAGTACGAGCTCGGTCACACCCACGAGCGAGAATATTGACTTGCCAATTGCCTAGATCTTTTCCTGATATTCCAGGTATCCGGCAAGACTGGCATGAGACGTGGGCTGTCGTGAGTGATCACCGCCGTTATGTTTCTCTTGTAGTACCCTCATGATGAAGCCTGCGTTCCTAGCTGCGCGAGACGCTTCAGGAGCTCGAAAACCGCGGGCTCGACCCGATGACTGCCGTGCATGGTCTTCTTCACGCGGAACAGCTACACGACGACGACGCGTCGCTTGATATCTCCTCCGTCGAGCAGTTCAACGATCGCCTGGGCACCAACTATGTGCCAGCCCCACACGAGCGGCAGCAGCTCCACGCCTTCTGCAGCGCGGGCCTGCGAAAACTGTCCACAATCAAGGCAGAGGCAACGCTCCATGTGCAGCGTGCGCGCCGCACGAACAGCCGCAGGCGTGCGCTGGAGGGGATCCTTAACCCGTATCTCGCCCTCATCTCGCCTGCGCGCACGATGCCGCCCGAGATCCTACAGGAGATTTTCATGGCGTGCCTTCCGACGCGGCATAACCCCATCATGCAGTCAGCGCAGGCGCCGCTTCTGCTGGGTCGCGTTTGCAGCTCATGGCGCAAGATCGCATTATCCACCGCGGCGCTGTGGGCCCCTCTGCACATCGTGATTCCCCGCGGTGGTACTCCCTGGGCGCAGGATGAACAGGATATTGCTTTGCATCGCATACACTGCGAGGGTCTTCGTGAGTGGATGCGGCGAACTGGGGACCACCTCCCGATATCGATTTCCATTTGTGCGCCTCTGTCTTTGGCTATTCCACAGGCATTCCTCGACGAGCTCCTCCCGTATCGACATCGCTGGCACATAGTCTATATCGTGCACGCGGGTCCCGTGCAATCTACGACACTTGGCCCCGAGGAGGTCCCGATGCTGAAGAGCCTCGAGATACATCATACAGGATGGCAAGAGACAGGCGGGTTGCAGTTTAGAGGCGCTCCTCCAATCTTGACTTCCCTCACACTGAAGTACGTAAACGGGCATATCGCCATTCCGACGTACTCGTGGGATAATCTCACGACACTCTGGGTCGAGACCCAATCGTCCTTTTTCCTTCTCAGCTTCACGCAGGCAATGGAGCTCCTCTCGCACTGCAAGCGGCTCCAGCGCTGCTGCCTCAAATTTCCTACGAGCAAGAAGCCGAAGGGACCGCTCCTACCCCCGATACGACTCCTCACAGAATAACGCTCTCTCGGCTACACACACTCTCCCTCCTCGCGATGCTTACGACTGACGCGACTTTCAATATCGCAGCGATCATGAACCTCCTTATTCTCCCCAACTCCGAGACCTCCAAGTCCAGGGCGCCATTCCCCCTAACCTCACGGGCGTACCAGACGAACTCTCTGACGTGATGCTCGCGCTGGACGCGCTCATTAAGCGCTCGGGCTGTGTCCTCGACGTACTGAAAATTTCTCAGCCAGTTGGTGACGTGGGCCACTTCCTGCAGTGCCTCCACCGCGTGCCGGATCTTACAGAGCTCGTCATCGACCAGAAGCAGACTACATTTCGCAACCTCCGGCTTGGCATGGACTGCGCGCCCGTGATGCGCGCGCTTGCCGCGCGGGCGCCCGCGGAATCCGGCGCCAGCTCCGGTGGCCATAGCGCGCACGCCGAACCGCGTTTCTGTCCGGGCCTAAGGCGCATCTCGCTCCTCCACTGCGACCAGACGGAGAAACACCACAGTCTGCTCGCGGCCCTGCTCCAGGCACGCCTTCGCGGCGGTGCACTGCGCTCGGCGAACATCGTGCTCAAGCGTCCCATAGAGAGCAGTTCGTTGAGGCGCCTCCGTTCGAAGGATATCGTCGTCACGGAGCCCGTGGTGAGAGAGACGCATGCGCACGCGGTCGCGCCGCGGGACGAGATGCAGCGCTGGGAGGGGATACCCGTTGAAGACCGGGAGGTACACGGGCCCGGAGGACGCATTCCATGAAATCGATGGTTGAGGAATGGCCGTGGTTACGGTCTTGGGATTTGCTATGCATGCCACTAGGATGTACCGATTCTTTCAACGTCAACGGGTTCCTTTTACTCAACCGCTTACTTGTTTGAACAGATTTCACAGGGTCGTCTTCAACGGTATCTAAAGTATTCGCATAGACCTGATTTCGACACAGTTTGGTAGTCACTGTACGCTATGCACGAACGCAAGACATAATCTTTCCAACCCAGCTTAGGATGTTTGACATCGTGTTCATCATTACTCTGGTAAGACGGACAAGCGGCGTGGCCCGCTACCTGATCTATAGTGAGTAATGTATAAACAGAGCCAGATACTAGCCAGAAGGCTTGGGTACGAAATTTTATTCAGCATCAGGTTCTTCATTACGGCCGCCCAAGGCATTTCTGAGTCTACAGTCGTTCAACGTTGCATCTTGGGTCTCTCTCGAAGACGACATATGGGAACTACCGGTGGAGACTCTCAATACCGAAGAAGAGGATTTGTTCCGACTTCAAAGCTTCATGGGTGGCGGCGAAGGAAGGTCGTAGCAACGGTGACGTGCTGGTGCTGGCCGTGTAGATCAAGTGGATGCCGGGTGCCGCATTGTGCCGAATAATCGGCCGTTATTTCGTTACGCATTCGCCGTTATTATTTAATATATATTTCGAAATCCCAACCTTTGTGAGTTCTTGGATGCCAGTCGGATCACCGTGCACCACATTCTACATTTTCAAATTGTGATTTTCATGTGCTCTATGGTACGTCCCGAAAGAGCCGCCATGACGGCCGTGATCCGGCCGTCGCCCAGCCCTGGGGCGTCCCGACGGCCGGGTCGGACTCGCCCTAGAGTCACTCGTAAGAGAGTGATCTGGCCCTCTCATTTTTTGCTCGACGTAATCGACATGTATTGTGCTGAATTAACTCGTACGCGTACTACTCAGCAGTGGGATGGTGCTGCATCACTTGCCAGGCCTATTATTTTTGATCGCCTCCGCCGAACAAGCCGTTTCGAGTCCACTTCACATCGCACTCAATACACACATACATACAAACTTCACGATCCAAGACTCAAAAGCAATCAGCGTACATGCACGCACACAGGTCTGAGGTGGTCAGCTATACACAGTACGTACGTACGTACATATACGCGTAATGTAAGTCAATAATATGTTAGGTATATAGAAGTCGAAAGCGTCTAGTCGAGTCGAGAGCAATAGGATGTGTACGCAGCAGAGATAGACGAGCCAGGCCTTCTGCTCTTTCCCCCTTCCCTTCCCTTCCCCTCCCCCGAGTCCATCCCGCAGCCTTCCTCCCTTATGCATCGGGATATCCTCTCTCTTTCTTCCTCTCTTTGTTCTTCGTCTTCTTCTTCTCCTGCTTGCTGCCCGCCTCGGTCCCCGGTCCCCGGTCCCCGCTCCTCGGACCCACGACCTCAGCCGCCCTCAAACCCACAATCAAAGCATAATCGACCGAATCTACGAATCATCAGCGCCAAGGAACGCAACACGCAACACACAAGCAAGCAAGCAAGCAACAGACACGCACGTTTTTGCTGACGACCGAGCTGTTGTTGGTTCGTTGCGTCACGCGTGCACCGCACGGGGATGGATAGCATGCATGGTTGGTTGGTATCGACATTGAATGGAACGGATCGACGGTGGCGTCGGTGCGCGTGCGCGTGTGCGTGATTTGCGTTCGTGTGATTGGATTGCGATGATGATGATGATGATGATGACGGCGACCGACGGCGATGGTGATGGTCATTGGTGATAGCGATAGCGATAGCGATGCGTACATCCCCCGTTCCAGTTCCAATTGCCAGTTCCAGTTCCAATGTCCATTTTGGTCAATAGCGTGCGTGTGGACGACGTGTACAAAGGAGGCACGGGGGCACGGGGCGGTGGGTGGGTGAGTGTGTAACACATGATGGACGGTGGATGGGAGAGAGAGAGGTGGTGGTGGTGAAAAGAATGCAAGAAAGCGGGTAAATAACGTGCAATAAATCAGGTCGAGATGAGACAGATGAGACGAAACGAAACGGGAAAAAACACGGGAAATGAGATGAGATGAGGAGCGGGATCAGATGAGCGCGGCGCCTTCGAGGTTGGACCGCAAGACGATGCTAGGAGCGGTGCGGTGTTTGAGCATGGGTGCAATGCAAGGAGGGAGGGACAGATAGAAGAATACGAAGATGCCCGCGCTCCGGTGAAGATGGGAGGACGGGGAAAGAAAGAAAGAAAGAAGGAAAGTGAGAAACGAAGACTCACTCTGGGGAAGTGTCAGTATGGAAGAGCGAGATAGAGAAGAACAGGAGGCGCGCACCTTCTACAGCTGCCATGATCACACGCAAGTTCTCCGTGTCCGTTGCGGTCGTTATGCTGTGAAGCGCAGGTGAGCATGCATGCGAGGGAAGAAATGGACGGGGGAGAATGAGGAAGTAGACGCCGACGTATGGGTCTGCGAAGTCCGACCAGCGAGCATCCCCTCGCGCTCCGCGACCCCACTCCTCCCGCCACCGAGCGTGCACGGGCACGAGCGCCGCCAACCAAGGCCACTCTTCCGGTCCGGCTCCCAATGCACCCGCACCCGCACGCGCGTCGTCGTCGTCGTCGTTCAGCAGCGAGCGCTCCCCAGATCGACGGGGAAGTAGACGTACGACGTCGGCAGCCCGCCTGTACGTCCGCGAAGTACGACCAGCGAGCGGAGCGACCCCTCCGCGCGAGCATCCCCGGTCACCTTCGTCGTCGTCGTCGGCGCTCTCAGGGTCAGGCACGGACCGCCCGCAAACGCCCCCCTTCTTCTTCACCATTCATCCCACCAGCGGCGCACTCCCCTCCCCTCTTCCCTCCACACGCCCCGCCCCCCCCCCTCTATCGAACGCACAGGAAGGAAACTCACTGGATATATATCTCCCTCTCCTTCGCCCGCCCCGCCTTCTGCGCCAGCCGCCCGAAGCGCTTCTTGAAGTACTCCCGCCCCGCGGGCGCGGAGCGCGGCTCGCCGTCGAAGTCCTGCGGTTTGGTTAGCGCGGCTTTGGGGAGGGGAGTGGGGGAGAGGAGGGGGAGGGGTGAGGAGGGGAGGGGGAGGAGGGAGAGAGGGAGGGGGGAGGGGGGGGGGAGGGGGGAGGGGGGAGGGAGGGGGGAGGGGGGAAGAAGGCGGGATGAGAGAGGCGAGGAAAGGGGCGAAACAAGGAGGAGAGGGAGGAAAGGGTGGAGGAAATGAAGGGGGTGGACGTTCGGGTGAGGCGAGCGCGGGGGAGGGCGAGGCGAGCGCAGGGGAGGGCGAGGGCGAGGGATGAGGGTACGGCAGGGGAGGGAAGAGAAGAGACGGGAAGGAAAAGAAGGGATGAGGAGTAGAAGGCGGGGAGGAGAGGGGAGGGGAGGGCGGGGGTTGGACAGCGGGAGATGGGGGAGATGAGGCGTGGGGTGGATGTGCGGGACGACGAGAGGTGGGCGGAGGAGGGGAGAGGTAGATGTGCGGACGACGAGGAGGGGAGGGACGAGGCGGTGGAGGGACGAAAGGGATCAGGGGATCAGGGGAAGGCGGGCTGGAGAGTTAGGGAGAGGGCTAGGGAGGGGCGAGAGGAAGGGGCGGATGTTCGGGATGAGGGACGAGGAGGGGAGGAGGGAGGGAGGGTTAGGAAAGGAAAGGAAGAGACGGAAGGGAAGGAAAGGGCTAGAGGGAGCGCAAAGCCGTAGCTGCGCTCCCCTTCCCTTGCCCGCCGTCCTCGCGCCGCCCTGGACTCGACTTCTGCGCACTTACTCGCCTCCTTCCCTCGCGGGCGGGCAATGACTAGCACGAAGCGAGGAGAACGCGCGGGACAGCGAGGCGAGTGGAAGCGAGGGAGGTAGATCGGGTGCGCGTCGGAAGGGAAGGGGTGGGGAGGTGGAGACGATGCGAGGACGAGGCGAGGAGGACTGCGCCGAAAACAAAGGGAAGAGACTCACGGGAAAGAAATTCCTTATATCGGACGTCAGCACCTTCTTCTCGAACAGATCGTTCTTATTCAGAAACAGGATCTGCGTTCAGAGATCAGCAGCGCTCCCCGACAAGACTTTTCCAACTCACAATGCTCGTGTTCTTGAACCACTGGCTATGGCAGATACTGTCCCATATCGTCATGGCGTCCTGCATCTGGTTCGCGTCGCGGTCCTCGACGAGGCACTGGTCGTACCCGCTGAGCGAGACGAGGAAGAGGATGGAGGTGACGTCCTGGAAGCAGTGGATCCACTTCCGGCGCTCGGATTTCTGCCCGCCGACGTCGACCATGAGCATCTCGTGCGTGCGCAGCTTGAACGTCGTCTCTGTTATGCCGATAGTGCGCGCGCGGGCTTGGACGATGTCCTGCTCGGTGGGGGTGTATGTCGGGCTGAAGAGGCGGGGGAGTTCGGGTAGAAAGTAGGCCAGACTGGATGCGGGTTAGGAGTGCTCTGAATAAAAGAAAAGACGCACTTTTCCGGGACGGCAGCCTCGTTGCCGCGGGCCCAGGCCTGGCGCACCACCTCCTCGCGCCACAGGCGGTCCAGTGCGCCGTAGAAGCGCAGCGGGAACGCCTCGCCGTCGCGCAGATCCTCCGCCGTCTCGATCAGCGCAACGTCCGCGCCCAGCTCGTCCACCCCCACATCCGGATACAGCCCGTGCCTCCGCACCCCCCCTTCCTCCCCCTCCTCCCCCGGCGCCGCGGCATCCGAATACACCTCCGGCAACTCGAGCCCCATATCCCCCATCGCATCCAACAGATACTTCACCCCCCGCACCACGTTCTCCCACACGAGCTGCCTATAGCTCTCCCTTTCCCCCTCGGTAAACGGCACGCTGTGGATCACGCGCATCTGCTTCAACACCGTCGACTTGCCGCTGTCGCCCGACCCGAGGAGGAGCACCTTCACCTGCGCCGCCATGCGCGCCTTCTGCTCCTTCAGCGCCTTTTCCGCGCTGCGGTGCAGCGCCCTATCGTGTTCGCTCACGGAGGCCGTGCCCCCGTACGGGGCGGCCGGCGACGAGAGGCAGGCGCCCATTTGTGGGTGGGTGGGTGGTGGGAGGGAGGTAGCGGCGTGATCCCATCACCGTCATCGCCATCTTGGCCCCACCTCGGACGCTATAATACAATTCATCTGAGCCGAGCACCGCGATGGGCTGAACCGATGTGCATTCCACTCGCTCCCCACTCCCACCTGGCCTCACCGTCCCAAACTGAAAGAAAAGAAACGTCAATGCCGTCACGCATTGACAACAATTATGAATTTAATAATAAAAAAACCCGCGTGGAACTCGGACTCGTCACTCCGGAGTCCGGACTCCTAATTTAAATTAAGCTGTTCCGGCCATCGCCAGGCACCCACAAGCGGCAACTGAAGTCTGAAACTCGATGATGATCCATGGACCATTCTGTGCTGTATCAAAGCAACGATCAATTTTTCATTGATTGATTGCCGAGCGTCAAGCGTCAAGACTCAGCCGAGCGCCAAGCAGTGAGCACACCTGCATTCTGAGGGTGCGGATCCCGGAAGAGTGCAGTGAATACTGGGCTTACAGGCTGAAGGAGTGCCCACTGCCTACAACTCCAGACATCTCGATACTTACCTTGAACCTTGGCAGCGCACTGCGCCTCGGTAACTCGTAACTGATTTTCTCCGAGTCGGCCGACGACGCCGCGCCGGTGCCGAGTGATCCGATCGATGGGATCATGATGGAATGATGATCATCGATGCGACGAAATAAACATCTCTTGAGTCTTCGACTTCAACTTGGCTTTGATCATGACGCCGTCATGAAGCGGTCACCCACCCAGTCTGGACCCAGAATCCGAAGTAAGTTACACTTACGACGCCCTCAGGATCCCAACCCGGGCCTGCTCTGTAGAGCATTCAAGACGTCTCTCGTACTTTTGCCTGGCCCCGCTCACCCACATCCCACTCCGCTTGCCATGCTCATGCTGTACCCGGCGCTCCACATATGATTTGCGTGAACTCTCAACTCGCGCGCGACCCCCAACTTCGTCGCGCATTCCCACTCCGGTCGTCAGTGCCCCGCGTACCCGGTCTCCATGCCCAGGCCAATTCTCATCTGGCACCTGATTGCGTTCCAGTGTGCGCGCAGAACAGCTTGCTTGCCGTCATCGCATGGCCGGTGTGGTGATCCGCCAACTTCGTACATAGGCCAGGACCAGACCAGAACCGGATTCTGTTTTTTTTTTCGGCACAGGTCAGGAGAGGTCAGGACGGAGCGACGTCTAATCGCGAGGCTGAGAGGCCGGAGTAAGTAGCGTGGATGAAATGCGGTGCAGCGGACCTGTTTCACGCAGGACGAACGTCACGCAGGACGTCACGTCATTCAGAACGGACGATAATCGCGCAAGCCAGCCACGGCCCACAGAGCGAAGCTCCTATCCCACTTCCCAGCGTTCGTATAGCGGACATCTGTCTGATACATGGTCTGTGCTGCTTTCCGGCGATCTGAAGCGCACTGAGCTAACGCCCTTGGTTGGTTTCTAATTACAGCAGAATCCGTGTGCAGCGGGAAAGCGCGCTCCCAGCGCTGAATAGGCATCAACTCGGGTCCCGACGTGGACGGTCCTGAACCACCCGGGAACCAAGGCAGGAGATCCCTACTGGGTGCCCCGGATGGCATGAGGAATGGTTGGTCGATTTTGCGTGCCTCCACATGTACAGGAACAAGAACAAGGTTGGGTTCACTGGTATAAAACGGAGCCACGCTCACCCCGTCAACCATCCCCCTCCCTCCTCCCTTCTCTTCTCTCCTCATCCTATGCTTTCCGCCCTATCACTAAGCCTAATCCTCCTCAGCGGCTCCGCCGTCACGCGCGCGCAGCGCCCGACCGACTGGACGTTCGTGCAGAACGGCACGTCCGGGATCATCCCGCTCGAGCTCATCACCGTCTCGCCGACCCTCATGCTGATGTACGACCGCGCGGACGGGAACCCGCTGCGCATGCCGGACGGCACGGACGCCTGGGCCGCGCTGTGGCATCTTGATACGAACACGGCGACCCCGCTCGATACGTTGACCGATACTTTTTGTACGTCCATTGAGCTTTGAGACGCTGGGAGCGCCAGGCTAATGTATGCCCCCACAGGTGCCGTGAGTCATCCCAAAGCGCGCTCGTAAGCCAAGCTCAAGCCGATTTACTATCACTAGGGCGGCGCATTCGTCAGCAACGGCACGCTCGTCTCCATCGGCGGGCAGGCGCTCGAGAAGCCGGGACAGCCCTGGCCGCCCGCCGACGGGCGCATGGGCATCCGGCTCTTCGGGCCCTGCACATCGCCCGACGGCACCGGCCCCCTCTGCACGGTCTACGAGGACCCGGCGACCCTGCACCTCGACGTGACGCGGTGGTACCCGACGGGGCTGCGCATCCCCGACGGCGGGCTCATGATTATGGGCGGGAGCAACCAGCTGACGCTGTTCAACTACGTCAACGTGTCGGAGAATTCGATTGAGTTTTACCCGCCGAAGGAGAAGGGGGTGAGGCAGAGCCAGTTCTTGAACGATACGGGTGAGCAGTCTTTTTTCCGCTTGTTGTGTATTGCAGACTATTCACACCTATCAAGTTCCCGCGAACCTTTTCCCTCGGTACGCTCAGTTCTCGTTGAGAAGGGCTCGAAAATCTGATAATTCTGTAGGGCCTTCGTCCTCCCCACCGGCAAAGTATTCGTCGTTGCCAACAACAAATCCATGATCTACGACATCGAAACCGACACCGAGACTCGTCTGCCGGACCTCCCCAACGGCGTCCGCAGCGGCGCCCCGTTCGACGGCATGGCCCAGCTCCTGCCGCTCTCGCCTCCGCTCTACGAGCCGACAGTCCTCGTCTGCGGCGGGTCTTCGAAATCCGACGACATCCCTGCGTACGATCTGTCCATCCACGACCCCGCATCGAGCCAGTGCTCGCGCATCACGTTGACGCCCGCGGGGATCGAGGCCGGGTGGGAGGTCGAGCATATGCCGGACGGCAGGCTGATGCCCGAGAGCGTGATGCTCCCGAACGGCGACGTGCTCATCATCAACGGCGCGCATACAGGGTACTCGGGCTACGCATCGGTCAGCGATGCCTTTGCAGGCGACTCCAACTCGAACGACCCCGTCCTGCAACCCCTCATGTACAAGACTGGGCTGCCGGCCGGGCAGCGGATCACGCACGTTGGTCTGCCCGCCAACAACATCCCCCGCATGTATCACTCCGCTGCGTCGCTCACGGCACAAGGGTGAGTCTTCCGCCCAACGGTTAGGAATGAAATGCCACAGTGTCGGCTTACACTTGACTCAGAAATGTCATGGTCGCCGCGTCCAACCCGCATCAGTCGGTGATCGAGCCGCCCACCAACGTCTCCTTCCCCACGGAGTTCCGTGTGCAGTACCTGAATCCAGATTTCATCACCAACCATGCGCCGCGGCCTCTCATCCACGAAGCGCCGACGAAGATTGCGTTCAACCACCAAGCGTCGCTCCGTGTCAGCATCCCGGCGAGTTTGGCACGTGGCGAGCTTCAAGGTAAGCTATATCCATCCATCCGCCTCTGCCTAGTAATCTGACACGAAACACAGTGTCTCTCATGGACATGGGCTACGTCACCCACGCGTGGCACGCCAACTCGCGGCTCGTGTTCCTCGAGCACACCCTCCGCGGAAACACGCTGGAGATCCGGGCCCGCCGAACAACAACATCTACCCGCCGGGGCCCGCGTGGCTGTTCGTCGTGGTCGATGGGGTCTGGAGCGTCGGCGTGCAGGTCATGATTGGAGACGGCGGCGACCCCGCGCCGGCGCAAGGCGTGCCCCTCGAACACCTGGCAGCGCAAGACAAAACCATCGTTCAACAGATGGGGTGCGACTCAGTGTTCACCACAGTACGCATTGTGTCTTGGCTCCTCATCGCCACTGGTGAGTAGCATTTTCTTCCTGGGGGTGAGGCGACATGCTCACATCCCTCTCTTCTTCTTTCAACAAAGTCCTCGGAGCGGCGTATGCGACTTGGTGCAGATCCGTTGCGCGGCGTGAAGCCGCTCTCCCTGTGTCCGTCGCTCCGCCTATGGCCCAGAAAGCGGCGTGGCGTATTTCGGATCCCGAGAATGATGAAAAGACTCCGATCGCGATGGGACTCGTCGAGTGAATCGGGTCACTTCACCGTGGTGGCCTCGTCGCCGATGCGGGCGGATACTAAGTATAGGATCATGTTTGAAACCTACCGTCATACGACATCAACAATCTCTAGCCTTACATACATTGGGTCGACCACTGGGTTCATCTTTAGATTAATTAATTACTACCTAGTTTCTGTATCTCTTAGCCGCAGCATGTTGTGCCTTCAGCTTCCAAGCTTCAATGTTGAACATGCTTTGTCATCGCCTCTCCAGAATCGACGCTGTGCTACAAACCTATCGAGTTCATGTTTCCCGAATTTTGATTGAATTGATACGGGTATTCGACTATGTGAGATGGCCACAGACTAATTGACAGCACTAACCTCGAGATCCTAGAACTAAGTATGTACTACGACTCCACCTTTAAGTATACGAGTCTGATCTTGCTTCACTCCTCAGTACATAAATAAGTAAATTGGCTGTGAATACATCAAGTAGAACGCTCACGCTTTTTACGAGGCCGCTCTACTTTGAGGGGAGTCGCGAATAGTCTCTCCTAGACAGCCGCTACTATCAATGATAAGTCGATTGATATACTTAGCGGTCGCGAGTGGAAGATCACGGATCATTCGGTACATCAGATACGTGGCGGTCACGATATCTCTTTCCGGCTCTTCGCCTTAAGTTGTCTCCGCTCGACACTCATGCCCATGTTCTCTGATCTACCACCTGGCGAAATGAGGAGCAGCAAGATCCCCACCAACACCGGACGCGGCGTTTCCTGAGACAGGCGCTTTAGTACTCTCCTTGTTGGCGAAGGATGTTTGGGAAAATTCAAAAATGTGTTCTTATCTTGGCCGTTGCCACCGGATGCAACTCGGGCCCGCATCCAACATCGGGCCGTCCTTTGTCGTCATGCAAAGTCTCTTTCCAAAATGGGCCGCTCAAGCACTTCTAACACCCATGACACTGGCCCCATGCCGTATCAATCCTCCACCGCCGCTCAGTTTGATCTTCTTTCTGAACGCAGGCTGTTTGCAGGCAAATCTAAAGTTCAGGTAAGCCAAAAACAGCGCGGTACTATCTTGCCACTCACTCAGATATCCTTGTCTGGGCGGTGTTTTCCTTTCCTCTGATAGGTACTTGACTTCACGATGTCGCTGGACAGACGCGGGTGCACATCTACCCGGGTTCATCAACACCTGACGAGTCCTGTGGAACCTCACTGTGGCGGCCGACCGCATCCGTTTCTGTCCGATCGTATGCTACTTACCATTCGCTCCGTCGTCTCAGGCCCAACGGCAAATCTCCATAGCTTGTGATTTTTGTCCAGATGTCTTCTATAAATGTCTCCGCTATCGATAACTGGGGCTCGCATCTGGTCGGAGTGTACAATGTACGGGCTTTCCTGTGGCTGGTGTTACCGCCTGGGACCCTCTGCCTATTTTCGAGACCTCACGCGATACGGTACCGATCGCTACCTCAAGCACACGACCCTGTGAACCCCCATTGCTTGCTGTTCCATTCGTGACGGAAAGAGCCATTCTCAGTCACTTCTACGAAACCCCCAGCACGAATGGACTCGGTTCACTGGATGTCGTGGCAGTTAATAGTTTAAAAGACAACCGCTCTGCCTCAAGCCTCCTACAACCTTCCCTCCTCTCAGCTCTGGCTGTGAGACACAAGTATGATTGCAGGAGCCGCTTTTCTCAGTTTGTGGATTCTTGCCGCGCATCAGGTAGCCTCGCAGCAGATTTGGGACATCGTACGTGTGCCTTGCATGATTGGCCATAACACACGCTCATCGGCTGAACGACGTCTGACAGTGGCAGACAACATGGGATCGCCAGGGCCTATTCACATCCTTGGCCCCCAGCACCCCCATCAACTTCGTCACCCCGGGTCCCGCACAAGCAGCTGATATCGTCGTCACAGAGACCAGTGTATTTCAGACCATCAACGGCTTCGGAGGATCTCTGAGTTCAGTTTGATCGTTTTCTGACCATCCCTCCGTGTTCGTTTCTTATGCACTACTGTCGTTAGCGGATTCTTCGGCGCTTACATTAAATAACTTGAAGGTATCCTGCAAGACTGTCTCAGAAGAAAGCACTGACATTTGGATCTCCTGTCAGAACAACAACTGGGCGAATTACTGGAGCATTCTAGGCCATATGTTCTCAGTGGCCGATGGCGTCAATGCATCGGGGTTCAGCTACATACGCGTTCCCATCGGGGCGTCCGATTTCTCCGCCTCAGGTTGGTTTGCAGGCACTTATATACCTGGATCGAAAGTAGTAATTGTTTTTTGGTTTTCGTATGCGCGCACAGTATACAGCCTCGACGACGTCAGCGGCGACACTTCATTCGGTCACTTCAACATCAACAATGCTCCTTCGTATCTGTTCTCTGTGATCCAGGATATTCTGAGTATCAACCCGGCGTTGAAGGTGAGTTATTCTTGATGTTGGATTCAAATGGTGCCACTAATACGTGCTGATAGGTCCATATCCTTCCTTGGAGTCCGGTACATGGCTACAAATTTCACCAGTTCAATTGAACCTTTCTTCTTACTAACGCACAGCCGGCGTGGATGAAAACAACAGGTGCGCTCCCGGGTTTAAATCCGTTGTAGATAGGTTCTCACCGACTTTCGACATTACAGGAACGATGAACGGCGGAACCATCCAGTCGAGCCTGATCAGCGCATGTGCGTCCTTGCTTCCCTTCGATCCTCCGAATCGCACTTATTAGACATGCAATTGCGGTTGGCTATACATGCAGACCCGACATACCTCTTAAAGGCGGTCCAGGGTTTCGTTAACCAGGGTATCTCAATCTACGCTATTTCTGTGCAGGTAAAAATATCCCAGAACAATTCTCTCCTGAAATATCACTATATCTATTTATGGCAGAACGAACCGGAAAATAGCGACTCGACATACCCGACATGTACCATGACGCCAGGTGCGCTTTCGTCTTCGCTTCGCGCGCACTCGGTGCTGATGGTTGGAAATTAGCCATTGAGGGACAAATTGGGGCAGCACTACGGACACTATTAAATGATAACGGGCTGTCCACCGTCAAGGTTGTGGGCTATGAGGTGCGTGCGTTCGAGAACGGATGTGTACTTATCTGTACCTTGGGTTCCATAGCATAACTGGAGTGATGCAGCAAACTACCCGGTTCAACTCGTGAGTCCGATTTGTCGACTGTGTGCGCGTGACATGATATATCTCGTATCCTGCAGATGCAAGACGACGGCGGGTCGTATGACGGCGTTGCCTTCCATTGTAAATCAGATTCCTGGGTTTACAGTTGAACCTATCGCTGATTATCTAGCCAAGGCTACTCAGGAACGTATGAGGAGCAGGGATCCTTCCAGAGCGCCTTTCCCAATAAGGTCCGCGTCTATTCCTTTTACTTGCATTTCAATATACATATCACGCCTGGTGCAGAACATCTATTTCACCGAATGCACGGGGTCAATCGGCTCGGACTGGTGGTCTGACATCAAGGTACTTATGGCACCACGCCTTTCTTTCCCTCCGCAAAATCTGAGTTTGCGGTGCGCAGTGGTACATGGACAACCTCTGGATTGGCAGCCTCGAATACGGCGCAGGCGTCGGGCTCATGTTCAATCTCGCGCTCGACGGGAACGGAGAGCCAACCCTGCCTGGCACGAACAGCTGTGCAAGCGGTTGCCGTGCTATTGTTACCGTGAACAGCGACGGCACCTTTGCGTATAATCAAGAATGTAAGGGCCTGTGTTGCTAGCATATTGCGCTGACGATCGGCTTCTAGTCTATGCGTTGGCACAGGCCTCCAAGGCGATCATCCCAAAGGACGCAGGAGGGCCGTGGGGTCAACGCATTGGCGTGACGGTCGAGGGGAGCCTCGGGTGGGCCCTTCGCGTCGGCGCGTATTCCACGAAACGCCTTTCCTCAACAGATTGGAACCGTTACTCACTGGTTGTGCTGAATTGTGCGTCATGAATTATCGCGACCTGTTCTGCCGGCGAGCACCCTAATGATTTGCTGGTGCTAAAGGGGACGACAGCGCCTCGACGACGTGGAATCCTGTACCCGTCACCGCGACGATCGAGTTCCGAGGCATGCAGGCTACGTATACGTTTCCCGTTGGTAAATGAACCTTACATTCTCATGTATGAGCTAAGAGAACGAAATTACTCCAGGTGTCGTGAGTAGTTTCCTTCCGCCTTCTCTAGACTGGCACTCAAAAATATCCAGACAACCCTCTGGTGGTTCGGCGCTCCGAACGCAGAAGGCGAAGTGGCCGAGATTCCTGCCGCCAGTGCCGTTCCTCTGCATGTGAATGGGACCACTAGTGCCAATTTCACAACCAGCGCTATCGCCACATCGGCTACGACAGCTTCGATCCACAACGCGACACAGGCCAGACTCACGACATCCAGTCGCCCGGTTTCTTCTGCATTTTCGAAGTCGAAGTCCACCGGAGCCGGCACGTCCAGCGCTGCTATCAGGTCGAGCGGTGTCTCCCTTCCGAGCCGTACGACACTGCACGCCATGTCCAAGACCTCTACTTTTACCAACGCCACGGCCACGGCACAGGTATCCATGCCTTGAATCCTCTCAACGACTGACGGCGACCCCACGACTACTTAACGAGCTTATGATACGCCATGACGACTTCTGACCACATCTATTTCAGTTTTTCAGTACGGGTTTCACTTATAGACATAACCGATAGTGCTCGATGAATATATATACGGATTGAATCGCTCGACATACTAGCCAGGGCTTCCAATGCCCATTCACGTTCGCCGACACCTTTGAGTTGACTAACAATGCTTGGGCTTATGTATACCGTTCTATGCGTCCTATGCGTCCTCCAACCCCCACTCGCTCTCAATCTCCGCTTTGCTTGGGGACCAGCGGTCCTGCAGCGCCTTATTGAGGGTCAACGCGTACTCGCTGCTGGGCCACCACTCGCCCCAGCTCGTAAGGAAAATGCGGTCGGGTTCGGCAGGGAGGTCCGTGCGCGTCAGGGCTGCGATGATGCTCGACGCGCCTGCGAATACGTGTATCAGGTGAGATGTTGACGTCGATCGACATGAAGGTAAGAAAACGCACCTTCAGGCACAGACTTGGCGTCCGGCAAGTTGCTCGGGATCGTCATCCCTGTCCCACGTGTCAAACCAGTGCCAGGGATGAGCCCCGGGGAGACGGCGACGACCTCGACGTTGGAGTTGCCCGCGAGCTGGAACTGACGCCGCCACCAGTGCGCGCCGAGGAGCTGCACAAATTTCGTCTCAGGGTACGTGAGCTCGGATGCAGAGCCGGCTTTGAGGTTCTCCTCGAGGACGCCTACATAATTTCAGTTCCGTGCACGGAGAAGGGGTGGGAGTGTGTATAATGCACTCACTCGTATCTTTAACCATGCGCACCGCGCCGCTCGACACGACCACCACACGTGTCTGCGTCGACTGCAAAAGCTTCTCGCGGAGGAGATGGATGAGGTAGTGCTGCGACAGATGGTTCACGATGTACGCCTCGCACCACCGTGTCTTGCCGGGTGTGGACTTGCTCGCTGGAATCGCCATCGCCGCGTTCAGTATTAGGTAGTCAAGATTGCCGCTGCCGACGGTTTCCAGTGTCTTTTGCGCGAACGTCTTAACGGAACGCAGGTCTGCGAGCTCGAGGGGAAGGATGGTAAGGGCGTGCTTGGCGCGATCGAAGTCGAGGCTGTTGAATGCCGCCTGGGTTGTTGCGGTGTCGCGTGCGCCGAGGATGAGCTTGTATGATGGCTGCGACTGCAGTAAAAGTTGTTTTATGGCTTCAAAGCCCTTTGTGCTGGTGTATTAGCAACGACTATCCGTGCCAAGAATGACCGGGACTCGCACCAAGCCGGAAGATGTACCAGTGGCGACAATCGTTTTTGCGATAGTGGCCATGGTATTCGTTCAAGTTGAGGCAGTCACTTCGCGGGAGTCTTGATTCTTTATGACAATGAAGCGCCGTGTACAGTACCGTATTCGTACGCGTGTAACGACCGGCTTGATTATTAAGCCAGTAAGTAGCTTAGCAAGCTTTCGCTCACTAACTGCAAGGGCTTACGTGCGCCGGGCGGTACCTGAGCGGTGTTGTCCCGCTTGTACAGCGTACCCAGCAGCGAGCTTCGAGGGTTCGGGTGATGGCTGGTGATGGTGAAAGGTAGGCATGTACTATGATGTAGGGAGGTACAGTAAAATCACGGCACGGTCCCGGCGCTCGCCTAGAATAGTAGAAACGACGGAGTACTTACATCAGGCACCTGATCATGATCAGATGTACACCAACGGGCCGATCCACATTATGTCACACGAGGGACCCTTTGCACAGCCTTCTTCTGAATCTGCTTCACCATTTGCACGCCGATGCAGCAGCGACTGAGTGCTGTAACAAGTCGAAACTTGGCCGGGTTTTCTCATTCAACGATGGAAATCGGTGGCAGGCGTTCCGGATCCGGTCCTTCTGACGATACCTTCCGCAGCCCACTACATGTACTAACAGTACTATCTCCGATACAGTGTACACTTCGAAGCTTGCGGCCCTTCCCCGGAATCCAACTCCGGTAATATGAACGTGGAATGCTGCCTCTCTGATTCTGTGATCGATAAGCCCACATGCTTGGCCGAGGACCATGGTGCACGGCTGCGCGGCTATTTCTGTGGTCGAAAGAATCACTTCGCTCGAGGTCCCACGAAACGTCTTTTCACACCGCAAATGGTGAAATGTACCCTTGACAAAAACTAGGATTTAATTCATTAGTTTCAGTTACAATTTCAATCAAGCCTAAAGTGTAATAGAAAGTTGGACTTTACATGCCACTGAAAATGCAAAAGAAACTTGAGGTTTCGGCGACAGTTTCGACCGAGGGGACGTTCTCAGTTTCAGCAGCAAAAAAATTGCGGCTGAAACCATGAGTTTCAATGGTAATTCGGGCGCTACATAAAGTACAATAGTAAGTTTTACATACACTGCTGCCGAAACTATTGTTTTCAGCAGCAGTTTTTGCCGAGCCGAAACTGCGGCTTTTTGTATCACTTTCGGCTTTGCCGAAATTGGTGCCGAAAGCAGTGATTTCGGCATGGCCCGCGGATCACCCGCGGGTCATCAGCGGGTCATCCGAGGATCATCCGGCACGTGCGGAGGGTCACAACAAATATACAGGTTGACCTCGTACAGCGCCCCTCGCACGCGCTCCCTCGCGCACGCTCGCACGCCCGCATGCGCCGCACGCTCGCCGCCGTTATGGCTACCGCCATTGCCGCCTACGACGCCCTCGGAGCTCTGCCTGCTACTGGGATGAGGTGGAATGTGAAGCCAGGTAAGCAGTCCTCTTAATCTTTTTCTCCCGGGCGCTTACTACCGCTCTCTCTCTCATTCCTCAGCCCACGGAGGACACGATCGAGCCGCCTCCTGACACTCACCTACGCCGTCGCGGCGTCCAGATTCGGGAATCAGCGCGTTGGACGGCGTTCGTGAGGTACTCAATCTCTGAGTACCCATCGCCGCTACGGCTGGTGTGCTCTTAGACGACGACGAGAAACCACGGGGCCACAAGGGGGCGTACTTCCTCCTTTCCGCAGCCGCGGCACCGCGAAGACGCTCGAGATGGTATCTTGTAAGCCCTCCTTTTCCTTTTCGTCTTTTTGCGCTACTCAACAGCGTGCAGGACTGCGCGGGGGGCCATATGTTTACTCCCTCGGCAGCGGCCGTGTTGTCGCGCGATGAGCGCCGACGCCTGGCATTATTGCCACGTCATCTGCGCCACCAAGCCGTGCAGGCTACGACTACAACGGGCGGCGGCTTGACGACGAAGATCGCGCAGAACCGCAGGCGATGCGGATGCTCTGTGCGTTCCAAGCTGCGGGGGATTTCTCGTCCTGGTAAGTGTTTTGTCCACGCTTGTTGCAGACGATGCATTCTCCCCCGCCTTCATGATTCTATCTAGACCTGATCTCACCGTTTTGCACTTGTCCCCAGCTTCCATGCTTTCACCGCCGTCACCCGTCTCGAACCCGGATTTTTTCGAAAGAAGACTTCACGCGCGCGCTACTTTATGACCCCGATCAAACAGACAGAGCACTAAACCGGACCCCCGCGCCCGTATTCACTCTTCCGCACGGCTGACTTCTCGCGCTACTCTTGCCGCCTCCCGCGTCCTCGCCATCCCCCAGTCCCGCATCCATCGATCCCCTCGGCACCGCGACGCGCATCGGTACCACCGCCCTCCCCTCCGTATCCGTATTGAGAGCGCTTTCGGCCTCGTTGGCAGCAGCGGCCCTCTTCGACGCGGTGTCAAGGCGGCGCAGGGGCATTCGGGCGGCGACGATGGCGACGGGGAGATTAGGGAGGTGCACGCGTGGGCGGCGGGCCGCGCGGCTGTCAGCGCGCTCGCGCTCTCCGCGGGCGGGATGAGGCTATTTGCGGTGAGGAGGGTGGAGGTGTGGACTTTGTGTCCCCCTGCGCGGCTTGCGCCCGCGGGGGAACTCCCGGCGCCGGCATTGATGTACGAGCTTCCTTCGGCGTCTACGCCACCAATGCCGATGCCAACGCCCACATCGTCGACGACCTAGAAGACGTAGACGTGGAAGACACGGACGGAGGAGGAGAAGACGAAGACGGGTACGAGGAGGACGGCTCCTCTGATTCTGAGGCCGAGGAAGCCCAAGAAGAGGAGGAGGAGGACCCGCTGATGATGCCCCCCCCCCTCCCCTCCTCCCCCTCCTCCCCTCCTCCCTCCCCTCCTCCCCCTCCCCTCCTCCCCTCCTCCTCCTCTCCTCCCCCTCCTCCCCTCCCCCTCCCCCTCCTCCCCTCCCCGATCCATCTGACCCATTTGCCCCAGACCCATTTGACGATGCCCCGCGGGCGCACACCCCCGCTGGGAGACGTCGACGTCGAGCCGCTCGTTCTGGACAGGGAATGGCGCGACGTAGCCGTGGGCGCGACGAAGACTCCCTCGCTGTAGTCCTGCGGCTCGATAAGGTGACGCACGCGCGGGACCAGAACCAGGACCAGCAGGTGGAAGGGGACAAGGAAGAAGAAGAAGAGGAGCAGGACATCGCATCGCCTGCGCCTGCTACGCCCTCGTCGCTCTCGCCCTTGCCCGTCTCCCACGTTCGTTCGCCGTCGCCGTCGCCGTCGGAGGCGGCACGCGGTCCGGACGAGGATGAGGATGAAACCGAAGGGGAGGAAGAAGACCTTGGCCTGCGCCCTACCCCATTAGAGTGGTGTCGCCGCGCCCGCGCTCGGGCTGCCGAAGGACGTGCTACTTGCGCCGCAGGAGGAGGAGCGTGAGAAGCTCGAGGTGCGCGCCAAGGGGAGAGAAGGAGCGCGAAATGGGGAAGGAGAAGGAGAAGGAGAAGGAATGGCTGCCAGGCGTCTTCCACGGCGTCCCCGTCCCGTCCCCGTCCCCGTCCCCGTCCCCGTCCCCGTCCCCGTCCCCGTCCCCGTCCCTCGCCTCCCCCTCCGAAAAAGAGTACAGTTCATACATATCTGCTTACTTGCACATCCATCTATCCCTACGTACCTACCTGATATTGATATAATAATTCAATGGGGATTCGGACACTGGCGGGGTGGGTGTTGGGGAGAGGAGCGCGGGTAGTCTGACACGCTCGGGTCAGACAGTGGTCAGACCGCGTGCCTCTTCCTATTCCGATTCGCGACGCATATCTTTCTCTAGCGATTGCCAAATTTCTCTTCTTCAGCGCGCGAAAGTCGATGGCGATGAAACATCTCTTCTGGGTTGGACCCCGTGTTTGTTGCTGTAACTCCCAAAGTTTGGACTTCCCTGGAGAAGAGAACAAGAAGGGGGCGGAGGCGGCGACCTGCCACTAGCTATTCTAATACGGATCCGAGATTCCGATCTCACGCCCATCGGCCTTGCGCCCAGCAGTCGGCTTACGCCTGCCGGCTTCTCCCCCACGAATATGATCAATTTGTCTGGACCCATCTTGAGCGGAACAAAACGAAGGAACAAGACTTTATTTAATGTCTTTTTGTGCTAAAACATTATCTGTAGCCGATAACAGGCGCCAGAGCTATAACGTTCGTGTTCGACACGTCGTCTTCTGCTTTGACTCTGGCATCCCTACTGCCTCCGCCATCCCCAAACGCGTGCGCGTGCTGCTCGACCCAGATGCACTGTGCGTCGCACTCAATTCGCCCGCACCGGTCGCGCCGCCGCCGCCGCCAGTGCTGCATCCAAGCCGCAAGGGAGCGAGGGATAAAAGTAATACCCCAAATTCACCCCATGGCCAGGAACATTGTACACCGGCACGAGCCCCCGTAATCTCGACGCCCATGTTATGGCCTATGCGGCAGCGGTGAGGGCGCGGGCAGCGATGTCTGAATTGCCGGGGGTCAGCAGCAGCAACGTGGCACTTGCGTTGCAGGTCGAGCTCAAGGACGCGGAGATCGCCGCTCGAAGGGTCGCGTAGAAGCTCAGCGCGGAGCTCGCGAAGGCCACGTTTGAAACACAGCTCGCCTGTGTCGAGGATAGCAATGCGGCCGGCATGGTCGAGAGCTATATGTGGGTGTCGCCCCGGACGGACGGCAGCGCCCGTATATACCAATCGGGCGCTGGTAGCGCTGTTTGACGGGACAAAGTCGAGGATCCACCACGCCTTCGAGAGCGAGAGCTGGTCGTACACGGGGCACAGGCTGTCCTCCAGCTAGTACTCCTCCTCCGTCGTCACCTTCTCCGGGCCGCTCATTGTCGTCGTCGAATATGAGCGGCTCGACGCCGCCGCCCTCAGTGGTCTGCGTTTGCACCTCCGCCTGCGTGCGCATCTGTGCCTGCCACGCGCGCTCCTTCTGCATCCGCTTCGACGTCTTGATCGGCATGATACATCTGCCATTGGCGAGGAGCGAAGGCGGGCGCGGCGCGATAGGCCGCAGGAGCGTGGCGGGGTCGAGCCCGATGTCACGGAGCGCCGCGGCGTCGAACATGATGCCCGAGTGCGTCTTGAAGCACTCGCGGACTGTCCACCGCAGCTGGATGCGCGCAAGGTTGTACGTCGTCTCGATGGAGCTCCCGCCGATGTCCGCGTGTGCGCGGGCGTCTCAGTACTCGAGCACTTGATAAGAAGAGGGAGCCTGAGACGAGACGAGGAGAGTAAACGCACCGCAGTTTGACGCGGTGAACGGCAGCCGGCACGGGATGAGCCCGACCGAGTTGAACTCGATGTTGACGTCGATCGAGAACGCCTTTTTGAAAACGTTGGACTGTTTCCAGCCCGCTTCGTCTGCGAGGCGGCAGCGCATTAGCAAATAGGAAGGGAAGGAGGGAGCAGGCTCCTTCACGCGAGTACATCCTGTACGCGAACGGAATCTGCTGGACCCTGGTGGTTGCACGCGGGGAGAAAGCCGACCTTTCCGGTGTTCAAGTTCAGTTCGTTTCCTGTTCAGGTGCACCACACCTTCATATGCGGCAGGGGACGCGCACGCATGACATGGGCGTCGACTCCCGTCGAGGTTCCAACTTCCAGGCTATGGCTTCGTCGACCGCCTTGGATATCCTGGACATGAAGGGCGCGGCGATTTGCGGATTGGTGTACGTGCCGATATGGTATGCCCGCTCTGCGCGCCCGTCAGCACGATGACATACAGTGAAGAGCTCTCCCATAGACCATCTGCTTCGTGTGGTCAGTCCTTCAAGGGAGACTCGGGAGCAGTGCGTTTCAGACCCCGTGACGGTGACCGACGTCACATTCGCCCTCTCCGCCCACGGTGCACCTCAAACAAACCTCAAAAATCCGGGACGCCCCAACTTCGGAAGGACGCACAGAAAGTGGCGCACGCTGCATCAACGCGCTCAAGCTCCTGCGCACAAAAAAGGTGGGTGCGCTTGTCACCTTGCAGTTGCCATTTTCAGGCGTACCAAAAGAGATGGACGCGTCCAACATGAACATTCGAACACCGTCCGCCGCCAAGCCCGCCGAAGTCTCCGTCTTTGCGGAGCCCGATCCCTCTTGGGCCCGTTCGTCGTGGCATTGCTCGAGGCAGCGCTGTTTTACCTTCACGAGTGTTCCGCTAGGGAGACAACACGCGCGTCTCTACGCATCCGACCACATCCTTTTGATCTTGGATTTGTACGCCGGAAGCGCGGAGGAGATACGTGTTGATTATGTCACTGCGTAATCATCTCCCCGCCATTCTCTATATTCTCTTTTCGACTTGGGGTGATGATGCGCGCGCCCAGAGCAATCCGATGAAAACCGTCTCAACCAACGAGAGCGGGCCGCATTTAGATTGCGACTCTGATGGGCGGAGCGAGAGGGTGAGCGGTGTCAGCGGAGGAGGGAGCAGACCGCATTGCCGAACAACCCCACGCACCGCAAGCCTCTGAATCTTTTCCTTGCTCGAGCTCGCTAGCTTCAGTGACCCGGAAAACATGTACCTTTTGATACTGGACAGTAAGCGTCGTATTTCACGACGTTCCACCGTATTCTGAAAGGACATATTCAAGGAATGGTGTACTGGAGCCTGTGGAAGATTTGACGACTCTCGTTGCCGCCGGCCTCCCTCTCTAACTACCCTCTCTCTCTGCTGGGTCCGACTCTGACACACCGCCAGATTCATTGCATCGCCTGGTGACGTATCGGATGCAGCGGCCCATGGTTGTCCTTGCCCTCGGGTCAAGGGTCAGGGTCAAGCTTCAAGGGTCAAGGGTCGACAGTCGAGATGACCGGACTCCACTAGGGGGGTCAGGTTTATGTGTACATATTTTTCTACTACAAAAATGTTTCTATAATCCAACGACTTGAGGATCGTTCGCAAAGCTACCACTACTCGACGACAGGGGGTCATGTCGTTTCGGGAGCTAGGGTGGGCGGATGAGGAGGACAGCTGCGGATGCTGTTATGATAATAGTATCAGCCCCGGCATACTGGTACAGTATACTCATGCATGGACGCACCCCCAAGGTCTTAAGAGAAACGCTTCGTCCGCCGAGATCCGCAGCTGGCCGTGCTGCTCAGGGTGACTGAGGTGGCAATTTGCACTCTGCGCGGGCGATGGCACGGTCGCCAGCACAGGCCGCTGGCGCTGACGAGGTCGTTCGTCATCCGTATTGCGTTCACGTCGGCGGCGCTTCGGCCCCTCTTCCAGCCAATCCAGCAGGTGCGGTCGCCGGGACTTGCAGCTGCTCGAAGGCGGTGGGGCGGCGGACGCGGTGTGAGAAGACCCACGCAATCGATATGCGACGGCGAGAGGGTTGGCCGACGGAAGTTGCGGGTAACAGTAGGCGGGCGTCCCCCTCTTCCCTTGTGGTGTCGCACACGCAGATGGCATGGGCCACCCCTTAGAACGGCGCGCGCGGGGCGTGCTGTCACAGGGACAGGTCAGCGGTGACAGCGTGACATGTAACCGAATGTCCCCACCCCACCCGCCCTTCCCCACCTTCCTTCCCACCTCCAGCACCGGTACACGCAGCAGCAATGGCGACGCGCCACAACGCGCGTACGCACCGCGCCGAACGCCCACTCCTCCGCTCGCTCAAGGAGGAGGGCGCAGAGGACGAGGGTCGATAGGCACGCGTCTACACTTACGCCCAAAAGCGACGCCGGGCCGAGGAGGTCGAGAGGGAGGTCGAGAGGCCGCTGCACGGGGATGGAGAGCGGGATGTGCAGCGAGGAAGGGAGGGAGGCGCTGCGAAGTTCTTTGCGCCGACTCGGCCTCAGAATAGGACTTGATCGGACTTAATCCTCGTTTGGTTTCCGCGAATGGGACGGCAGGAGGCGGAGCGAAGATGTGCAGGAACAGCCCCTCATTGTCAACGAAGGACACACGCTCCTTTTTCCCGAGGAGGAGCGCGGAGGAGGGTGAAGAGGCGCAGGGAGAGGTAGGATATTGTCAGCATCTCCTTTCGATGATCTTCTTCTTTATCGTTCTCATCCCCCGCGCCCGCGCGTTCAGGTGCAGAAGGATGCACGTATGCGTTGGGGAGCCCGCGCGCGAGGGAGTGTTGTGCCGCACGGAGCGCCACCGCGACACGCGTCTCCTCCACCCTTCTGCGGAGGAACGCGTCCACCCTCCGCTGGGCGTACCGCTCGAGCATCCCGGGCGCGATCCACCTCACGCCGCCCTCCCGCTCTTGTTTACCAGGTTCTCTGGGTGCGAGCGCGCGCTTTCCCCCTGCTCGTACCCGAGCCAGGGAAACGCCACAGGTGGCGGGGCGGGGGACACGTCGAGCCGCCTCGGAATCGTGTAGTGCAACACTCACGCCTGATACAGGAGCCACGAGAAAGACAGGAAGAGCGCGAGCGGGGCACGGGCGAACGCGGAGAGGACGGGGGGAGGTGAGCGGGGCGGCGTGGACGGGCCCAGGTGGGCTGTGAGCTTCAGCTCGCCTGTGGCCGACGCCGGGGTGGTGGAGGAGGAGGGGGTGTTGTGATCTGTGTTTGCGTGACGAGGTGCACGGAGACGATGGGCCGGGGCGGGCTAGGGCCGCCGCTTGGAAGCGGGAGCCCCAGGGGAGAGTGGGTGGGTGTCTTGATGAAGATGGTGTGGAAGCCGCGAAGAGACGTCGCAGAGAAGGCGAAGAAGAAGGGAGACGATGGTGACGGTGCGCGAGCGCGCGATACACGTTGACGTTCCGCGCGTCGGGGTGTATCGCCCCCCGGATGGAGAGGATCTTCTTCTTCTGCACGGGGATGAGGTACTGCTTCTCCCCTCCTCCTGCCGCCTCCGCGTCGTCCTTGTCCTTGTAACTTCCGCCGGTGTGGACAGGCCAAGACTCAGCCTGGTTGGAGGCGTGGTTCGCGCTCGCGACCGGTACCAGGGTTGGCGCTGGGTCGGTGGAGGATGCGGATGCGGATGAAAGCGCGGTGGAGGAGGTAGGTTCTCTAAACGCGACGGAGCGGAAGCGCGTCGATTCGATCTTCACTTTGCACGCGGGGAGGAGAAAGGCGAACAGGTGGCGGGAGAACTGTTTTTGCAGAGCCTGGGTACGATACGAGTTCAGTGAACATTAGTCAAAGAAGAAAAGAAAGAAGAAAGTCGGGGTCAAACGAACCTTCGGCACGATTTCGACGGGCAGCCGCCGACGAAGAGCGTGCGCGGGCGTCTCGCCCTCCGGGACGACTTTTCCCTTCTTTTTGGTGTGAGCTTGGTGCGAACGCGTTTAGTGAGGGACTTGTCGACAGGCGGAGTCCGAGTCGTCGTCAGCGTCGGACATCTCGTCTTCATCCTCATTATCCGACAATTTTCTAGGTGCCGGTTTGGATTTCCCGTTAGGCTTCTGTTTTCAAAGGTAGGTCCGAGTCGTTGTCGTCTTCGTCTTCTTCTTCACATCGTCATCGCCGAGATGTTCATTATGAACGTCCTTATTCGAATTCTTCGATTGCTTGGTAGCTTTTGGCGATACTTTCGTAGTGGTCTTGATTTCCTCGGCATTGACAGAGGCAGCATGTTGCCGTTCGTACTAGCCGCAAGGAGTCGGAGTAAGCGCGGGCTAAAGCCCCCAGGTAGACAATATATACAAACAAATCTGACCCCTCGGAGACCCCGCGGCTTTGGGTGCGATTTGGGGCGGGGTTTTGTTGGGTGTTTTGAGGGTGCGTCCGCTCCTAGACTCGACACCAGTAGCAGCGGTGCCGAGGTTTGATGACAGTCGATCAAAGCCGCACCGCGTAGCGCGCGACCTCCGGCTGCGGTGCTACTGGTTGACGAGTCTAGTCCGCTCCTTCTCTTCAAGTCGATCATCCGTGATCGTAAACTTGAACTCAAAATTCGAACGCAGACACCCCCACTTTGGTCCCTCGCCCCACTGCTTACGGCTCCTTCCTCAACACCTTCCTCCCAACCGTGTGCGGCGGCGCTTCGAATTAGTTCATCCGGCAGCGCATGAAAACTGGTGACGATTTGCAGCAAGACTGCTCCGTGTAACAATAACGATCACGCCTGTTCGAGTGCTTTGCAGATGTTGTACCATTGAATTCGCGTTTTGGCTGTACAGGGTCTAGTCCTAGTCGCCTGCTTCTAACGGGGTTGCTGTCCAAAGAACCAACTTCACCCTGTGCATCCGCTCGAGGCGGTCCCGAAGACTCCGCCCGACTCATCTTCGCGTATAAATTCAAAATATCATGACTAGGCCGCCAACTGCTTCGCTTCTCCATCGGTTTCCTCGATTTCTTGATCTTAGTGTCTTCAACAGCTTAACCCAAAGTCATTGTGGTAGGCTGCGTCGTCGTAGGCCCCGTGCTCGCACTCCTACTCGAACACCAAGGATATGATCCCATGATATATGAGCATGGACCGCGCGAGTGCAATGCCAGGCTCAGTCTTGTGTCAGTATACTTATACTTCTACGCGCCTCACATGCGCGAAATTGATTTTGATTATCTAGACTCCAGCTGGACGGCCTGCGCGTCCTGTTCCTCTTCTTCGGGTTGCGCGAACAGCTGCCAGGCAGTTACGGATAGTGAGGCTAATAACCAGGATCTTGTCCTCGTCGTCTTCTCCCTTATTTTCGGTGCGGCACCCTTCATTGTCAATGCGGGGGCGGCTCAGAGGAAGGTTGTCTACGATGTTGCAGGGCGTTTGATGCGGGAAGAAGGGGCGACAGAATTTATTCTTGTCTCAATATCTTCGTGTCACCGAGGCATAGAAGCGAAGACATCCAAACCCATTCGACGGCGGTGTTTTCGGGATTCTAAAACAAGTCAGGTTGCAACAATATCATTTAAAAAGGGCGCACTTGGATGGATCAAACTCGAAGAGATTAATAGTTCCTTTCTTGCTGAGTTCGTAGCCCACGATTGTTCGGGAATGCCTGACGTGTTGTAGAATGAGAGGTATGCGAGGACTGACGGTAACAGCAGACGCGCCGCACAGCACATCGTTGATTGTCTTGCGACGTTCGTCCTTCCTTACCTTGTTCATCTCCACGAGACCATCAGGGTGGGAGAAATGTTCGACGATCCAATCAGTCAAGAGGTCCGCTCCTAAGAATACGTGAAATTGTGGAAAAGGGGAGGATACTGACCAATGTTCCTCTTTGATTTTCCTTCAGGTCGAAGGTAACTAGTCTAGCCCTGTTGACGAAAATTGTCAGCGTTCACCGCTCGAACGTTTTGAAGGTAGACGGATGGTATGCCACGGTACTAAAAGCTACAAGCAAATCGGACGTTCCCAGCCACTTTTTTGCGTCCACCAGATATACACAGCGCCAGCTACTCGGACAGCGATGCCTCCGCTTCCGACGACGACGAGCGGCCCAGGAAGTCCGTCCTTCAGACATTCTTCCGTCCGCCGATTACTCTTCCCTTTCTCAGGACGGGGAGGTGGATCATTGGTCGAAAGCTGGCGACAAAAAGCGCGATCTGGCACCGCTCGCTGCTCCGCCGGAGGGATCTTCCTGGAGAAGACGCGTTCCAACGTCATTGTTAGCGTTTCTGTTAAGAAGAGAATGGAAGAAAAAAAGGAAAAAACGAAGAAAAGTAAGAAAGAAAAAACGAAAAGAATAAACCCACCAACACCAACACCCCCGCACTCTCCAGCGCGCCCACGCTCCGCGCGTCGACGTGCAGCAGCGGATCCTCCCCTGCTGCCGAGGTAGCGGCGGACGGAAAGGAAAACGCAGCATACACCCTCCCCACCTCCCTCGCGACCAGTGCAGCGCCTTGCTAGCCGTTCGTTTCCGCCGCGTGCGGAGGCGGGCTCGTGCTTCTTCTTTTTCTTCTCCGCCCGTCCGCCCTCCTCTCCCTCGTCCTCCGCGTCCTCACCACCAGTCCCGAGCGCGTTTAGTTAGGAACTCGTCGATATGCGGCGATGCGCCAGGGTTGTCCGAGTCCGAGTCGTCGTCGCGTCGGGTATCTCGTCTTCATCCTCATTATCCGACAGTTTTCTAGGTGCCGGTTTGAATTCCCATTCGGCTGTTGTTGTTTTCTAAGGTACGCTGATAATCCTAACGCCGACTCAAGAATAGGTTTACCGTACTTTATATATTAGTTAGGAAAAGCGTTTATAACACTAATCCACCTCAATACTAAGACAGCTGCTCCACACGTTGAATTGTGATAGAATCAGGTGCAAGTTGGGTTTCTCGGTGAACAGAACACCTTGAATCCGACTCAACAACTATAAGAACGACTCTTTATAAGTCTTTCTGTCAAATTGCAGCAGCGAGCTAACGGCTCAAGCTGTACCGACTTTTATATTTTTATTGCGGCTGGTTTCCTTCTTTTTCCGACGCACGCAAGATCGACGCAACCGAAACCAAGTTAAATTTATAACTTTGATTCTGCTAAATCTGCCCGAACTAAGTCTTTCCAGACCCCGAACCCGTCCAAATTATCCTTTCCGAGTCCAATCCGATTCCTAAGTCCGTATCCGTAGCCGCAATCCAATTCCCAGACCGATTCCAACTCCGAGGAATATCCAATCAAACAACCAGATCACTGAGATTGCTCCCAGGGCGATAAAGATGAGCAAATAAGGAATAATATTGCAGACGTGCTTGTATAAGCTGCGCCTTACTAGTACCCCAAACGTGTCTAGTTTTACAGGTAGGTACGAGCGTCTTTATACATTTTCAGTCCAGGTATTAGTAATCCCACTTAGATATATAACCCGATACTTCGCAGTCCGATTCTCCGAGCCACCCAATAGTATCCTTTTTTTCAAACCTTGGTCATACTGTCTGACCATGCTAGCGCTTCCACCGACCACCATGTGGTTTGTTACCGCCAAGATCAGACTAGCACATGGCAGGGTTACTGCCCTTGCCCTGGTCTGCTCTCCTGTTCCCCCTCGACCGCCATTTCCTTCTACAGTTATCCTGTGTACGATCCCCTTCAATTCCGCCCTCACTCTGCTCCCCTTTCCCTTCTCCTCCTAGAGACCACTGTATATTTTACTCAGTTTCAGGAACCTAACAGTCCCATCACTCCGGAGCTTCTATCAAGCCATCAATGCCTACTCCCATCTGATCTGGTTTCATGACGACGTGCTGCGGAACGGTTTTGATGGTCCTGTCGATCCGCCCAGACCCGAAGTACTGGTTCAATGGCCCTTAGCTACTACAACATCCAGCCCGCCTTTTAGTAGACCCGCCCGCTCAAAGCGTCTCGTAGACTAGTCGTGCCAGCTGCCTCGATAGTT
>QVIE01002769.1:0-15972 GCA_013387415.1 Panellus pusillus | reverse complement strand
CGGTTTGAATTTCCCATTCGGCTGTTGTTGTTTTCTAAGGTCCCGGTGATAATCCTAACGCCGACTCAAGAATAGGTTCACCGTACTTATATATATTAGTTAGGAAAAGCGTTTATAACACTAATCCAACCTCAATACTAAGACAGCTGCTCCACACGTTGAATTGTGATAGAATCAGGTGCAAGTTGGGTTTCTCGGTGAACAGAACACCTTGAATCCGACTCAACAACTATAAGAACGACTCTTTATAAGTCTTTCTGTCCAAATTGCAGCAGCGAGCTAACGGCTCAAGCTGTACCGACTTTTATATTTTTATTGCGACTGGTTTCCTTCTTTTCCCGACGCACGCAAGATCGACGCAACCGAAACCAAGTTAAATTTATAACTTTGATTCTGCTAAATCTGCCCGAACTAAGTCTTTCCAGACCCCGAACCCGTCCAAATTATCCTTTCCGAGTCCAATCCGATTCCTAAGTCCGTATCCGTAGCCGCAATCCAATTCCCAGACCGATTCCAACTCCGAGGAATATCCAATCAAACAACCAGATCACTGAGATTGCTCCCAGGGCGATAAAGATGAGCCAAATAAGGAATAATATTGCAGACGTGCTTGTATAAGCTGCGCCTTTACTAGTACCCAAACGTGTCTAGTTTTACAGGTAGGTACGAGCGTCTTTATATACATTTTCAGTCCAGGTATTAGTAATCCCACTTAGATATATAACCCGATACTTCGCAGTCCGATTTCTCCGAGCCACCCAATAGTATCCTTTCGTTTTCAAAACCTTGGTCATACTGTCTGACCATGGTAGCGCTTCCACCGGACCACCATGTGGTTTGTTACCGCCAAGATCAGACTAGCACATGGCAGGGTTACTGCCCTTGCCCTGGTCTGCTCTCCTGTTCCCCCTCGACCGCCATTTCCTTCTACAGTTATCCTGTGTACGATCCCCTTCAATTCCGCCCTCACTCTGCTCCCCTTTCCCTTCTCCCTCCTAGAGACCCACTTGTATATTTTACTCAGTTTCAGGAACCTAACAGTCCCATCACTCCGGAGCTTCTATCAAGCCATCAATGCCCTACTCCCATCTGATCTGGTTTCATGACGACGTGCTGCGGAACGGTTTTGATGGGTCCTGTCGATCCGCCCAGACCCGAAGTACTGGTTCAATGGCCCTTAGCTACTACCAACATCCAGCCCCGCCTTTTAGTAGACCCGCCCGCTCAAGCGTCTCGTAGACTAGTCGTGCCAGCTGCCTCGATAGTTTTGTCCTTTAGACCACAGCACTGAGCCTCTCGGACCAGCCAGGACCGATAGAAGCCTTTATAAATATAAGTGTTCATCGCCGGCAGAACTCCTCTGTGTAGGGTAGCTCCTGGTTCCCGACTTCCACCCTTCGCTTTATACGTGCTATGTTCACGGTCGACCACCCCAGTAAGGCTCCGACCCCCTCAGGTTCGATGCACGGGTTCCTTACAATTTTATATATAAGTCCCCTTCTTGCATGCACTTTATAATTGTATAAAGTTTGTGAAAATTTGCATGCTTATCATCTCCCCCAAACACAAATGTTGACGTCCGCGTCAACCCGCGTACTTCGTTCAACGTAAGTGTCCCTCATTTTGAGTTATGCAGCTCCCCGGCCATTTTTCCGACTTATATCTTTATCCACGCATTTTTGCGGTTGGGTCCCCCAAACACAGCTGCTGGCCGTTAGCAGCACCCACTAACACCTGTTTCGCGCCGATCGACCTGCCCCCGTACCGACGCATATTGCGCTTTGGCCGGTTCCGTCCACCGCCGCCATTTTTCCCACCATCGACAGTTATAGATATTGATCCACCACTTTTGGTCCCGCGGAAGCGCCGCGCGACTCCATTTCGATCACTGCCACTGATCGAGGATCCCCGCCGCTTCTAAACCGCCTCGCCCCTGTCGTAAATGCCGGCACATATAGATTTTGCCCTTCTCAATACATTTCCAGGGGCCCGGGCCACAACACTTATAGATTTTGGCTGCTGATTAAGCATCCCTCTCTTTCTTCCTCCCGCCATGTCCTCTCCGCGCGCAACCTCCCCGAACGCCCCCAACGCAAACGAACGGTGCGTTCGCTCACCGCCTTTCCTTTCTTTTATTTATACTAACTCCCTTTTCTTAGTCCGCCTCCAAACGAGCCCGTCGCGACCGAAGTCGCGCCCGAGTCGGCGCCCACAACCGCGCCAGAATCAGCGCCCGCGCCAGCGCCCGAGGTTGCGCTTGAGGCCGCGTCCGAGGTCGCGTCGGCGACCACCCCAGTACCCGTGCCTGTGACCGCGCCCGAGACCGCGTCTGCGGCCGTCCCTGCGGGGCAACAAGGCGCTGATTCTTTCAGCGCACCAATGCCTTCGGTGCGTCTCCCTCCTCTCTTCTTCTTCTTCTTACTTATATTTCTTTCTTTTCTTCTTTTAGCCTCCTCCCGGTTCACCCGTGCCCACACCCTCCGTCGTACCCGAGCGCGAACCGCTCTCCTTGACGGAGATCGCGGCTGAACGGCCCCAAGCGCCGCTTTTCTTTCCGCCGCTGTCCGAGGACGGATCCGCACCCGCTTCGCCTGCTCAGGACGCCGGACCCGCACAACCGCCTGTTCTCCCGGAGGAGCCTCTCCCGTCGCCTCCTGCGTCAACGCCTCCGGTTTCGCCTGTTCCCGCCGCTCCAGACGCCGATCGCGCCGTTTCGCGGCCTCCCCCGTACGTTTTCTTTCTTTATTTCACTTATAAATTTATCTGACTCCTCACTGTTTCTAGCCCCGTCCCTGTCATTTCGCGGCCCACTCCGCGCCCCACATACCGCAAATCGCCGGAGGCTTCGTCCTCCAAGCGGCCGCTTTCTGTCCCGCCCGTGGACGCACAGATGCTCGTCGACGAGCGCCCTCACACGCCCGAAGGCTTTGTTTCTGACACCGACCGCCCGCAGAACAAAAGAAGGGCGAGAAGGAGGAGAACGACGACGACGACTACGATGACGACGGCGACGACCAGGCGACGACGACGACGGCCAGGACGGCGAGAGCGAGAAGGAGGACGACGACAAAGAAGTCGCGGAGTCCGTTGGTGTCACCACCCGTTCCAAAGGGAAGCGCCAGCCCCGCCCCTTCTGCACGCCAATCCCGCCCAAGTCCCCTCCATCCACCGTGGCGACAACGCCAACAAGGTCATCGACGGCCCCCCATCCCCGACGTTTTTGCCGACATCGGCACCCTCCACCGCGCGGTCAAGGCTACTCGTCTCGAGCCGCCCCGCGTGCGTTATTTCCCTTTTCTATTTATCTTTTACTAATCCCATCTTTCAGCCCGCCTCGGCAAGTGCAACCAGTGCACTATCCACCGTCGCGTTTGCCTGCCCGCCCCGAGCCAGCCACGCCGCTGCCTGACGTGCGCCGACACGGGCACGAACAAGTGTTCGCACGGGATGTCCGAGGGCATGCTTGCCCAGTTGGCGGAGTCGATGAAGCTCATCGCGAGCGTCGGATCCGAAGGTGCGTAACAATATTTTTGTTACTTATATATATCTCTTACTCCCCTTCTCCAGCCATTCTCCGCGCCTCTCTGGACGTCAATCTCGCGGCCGAGAACCTCGAAAACGCCGCGCGGCAACACCAATACGCCCGCGAGATGGCCATCATCTCCCTCGAACGCCTCCTCGAGGCGCTTCGAGGCTTCGAGTCCTCGCCCGACCCCGCCCGTCTCGCCGCTGCGCAAGGCTCGACCCCAAGTTCGGGCCGCACTACGCCACCTCCGCAAAGGTGCTGCTCGACCGGCTCACCGAGATGTGCACCGTGCACCAGTCGGAGTCGCCGCCGGCATGTTCAGCTGCCCCGCGCCCTTGTCCCTTCACCGTCAATCCGGAGGAGCACCCGCCCAGCTCCGAAGACCCACCGCTCACCGTCGAGGAGGAACGCCTCCTGGAACTCCGCGACCTGATCCCCGACGAGAAGGTCATCAACCACGACGCGTTTATCGCGAACGTGTACGACCGCGCGTACAGCAGGAACCAGTTGTTCCTTAACAACTTCGGCCTGCCCCATTCTCTGCCGAACGCGAAGCGGAGTACCGCGCCCTCAACGCAAGCGGTCCGCTCCCAAGGACGACGAGCCGGAGGAGGAGGAAGAGGAGGAGAGAACCCGCGGCGCCCAAGTCGAAGCGCGCCCGCGGCAAGCAGCCCGCACGGGGCAAGCAACCTGCTCGCGGTGGTTCGAAGGGACGCGGTCGTGGTCGGAAGGGCAAGCGCGGTTGACGGCGCGGTGCGTTTTGCTTTGTTTTTGCTGGATTGCGTCGATCGCGGACTTGTATATAGAAGCCCGCAATGTAAAATATCGTTCTGTAATGTCTACTCCGGGCCCCGTCCCAATGTAATCTTGATTTCCCGCCTGTTACTGTGTGAACAAGACGACATCTCCTAATACACCTAGCCCAGGGTGGCTCATGCCCTGCTGAGTCAAGATATATATATAAGCGCCGTGGTTATCACAGACAGCGTCAGATCAGATCTGCATCTGCCCTTCCTATAAAAGGCTGGCCCCCTCAACATGTGCAACGATATTTCCTGCGTCTTCTTCCTCATGCCGCAACCTTCGTTCAGCATCACCATCGATCCCGCCGCCGAACCCTTCGACCACCTCTTCTACCTCTCCCGCAACCGTCTTGGCGAGGATTTCTTAGGAGTGCGCCTCAGCAAGGCCGATATTAGCTGGGCTATGGCGCTCCTTGACCCCCACGAGTACAACGGCACCGAACCCGCTCCTGAGGTTCTTCCTCCACTTATATATATAACTGCCCTTTTTCCTCATAAGTTCGATTAGGACTGGGGCCACTGCAATAATTGCGATGGCGTTGCCTGTCCTCGAAGCAACTGGGGCCATGCATGCCCTCGATGCCTTGTTTCGCTCAAGACCGACTGCAGTCGGGCGTCTATTGACTATTTCGCCGAGCGTCTCCGCTTCTTTCGTCGCGACCTCATTGCCAAGTGTGAGCCCGCCTTTCTTGCATCTCTATCGAGCGCTACTTAGACGTTTTTAGGCGACGCTGAGACCCTCGGCCCGACGCTCGAGCGCTTCTACGCTACCGCAAAGTTGGCGACTATTATATTTAAGTCCCGCGCTTACGATACCGAGCTCGCTGTGAAGGTGGGCTACCGTGCGCACATCGAATCCATCGCCGACGCTCAGCACCTCACCTTCCTTCGTCTGATTGGCCATTTCCTCGGCGCTCCTCGCATCGTTTTCCGCATGCTAGACGCCAGACTCCGCACGCTCATGGATTCATCTATCTTTCCCCATAGGTACATTGAAGGTGGCATTTAGCACATGGTAGTTTAGCTCGGACGTTCTAGCCCTTAGCTACAAACGATTGTTTCAATCGAAATTTTTAGTGTAACCAGTCAGATGCCGACGATAATCGCTCATTTGTCGGGCCATCACAAGATATCTTCTTTTGATGTGCCTTGCCAACTGATGCGATGCTTCGAAAGCCTAAATCTGATTTCCCCTTCCATGAATGCTCGCCCTTCTAGACCCTATAAGCGAAGATCAATCCACCACCGCCCGGATTTGGGTTTTTCCCAGATATATCTATAACTCCCATCTTTGCTCCGACCATGCGTTCTTGTGATCTTTTTGGCTCGGACCATTTACTCGTTGCTTTGTCTGATCCTTCTAGCCAATTCTAGCGAGGGTCAAGCCTGCAATCAACGGTTTTTCTTTGTCCCAGCCAGATTCTACAAGCCCATATGTATTTGCCCAGGGTTTCTCCTGATGTAGGGCATGAAAATTTGAAAATTTCATCCCCATTTTATCTTGTTGCGACCGTTCCCTCCCCCAAACAACAAATATAACCGTCCGCGGTTATACTGTCCCATGCGGTAGGTTGTTTCGCCCTAAACGGACGCCGGCCCCAGATATATATATATGTGAGGATGTCCTTCAAACATTACACGCCCTACGTCCCTCTCTTTGCAAACTATCCTCTACTCGCTGCGCGATCCGCCTCACTCGTTTCCACCGAAATGCCGCCCCCCAAATCTATTCCTACTTCCCTTGCCCAGGAGTTGGCCAACTTCTCCGTTCTCAAGTTCTCCATGGCCACCACCGACGCCACCGAGGTATCTCTCGACACCGCCGCGTCCCGCATCAAGCTGTTCTTTCGTTTGACGGTGCGCCACTTATAGATATATTTCTAGCCTCTTCTGAATTCTTGTTTCAGCAAGACTTCAAAGGCATCGATTTCTTGCCCTGTGGCGAAGCCGTCCTCCAGAACCTCGAGCGCGCCCACGACGTCTACCAGGAGATCATTCGCAGTGCCGCCGCTTACGAGAGCAACGGCAAGGTGCTCGACCGGGAGTGCAAGGCTGCTCTTAGTCACGCCAAGACGTATGCCACTTGGTACGCCGCTTTTGGCAACGTCCGGCAGCCTCCCGTCGATGCGCCTACCGAGCCCTCTGCCATGCGCAACGGCAAGGCTCCTGCTAAGCCCGCTGGTCGCCGTAAGGGAAAGGTACGAAGATATATATATTAGTCCTCCCCACGCTGATTCCCGTCCTTCCTTTCCTTTTCTCCTTCGATCTTGTAGCAAGTCAAATCGTCCGCTACCGTCGATGATGGCGATGAGCTGGACGACTTCCTCGCGACCACTCCCGAACCTTCCGAGGACCCCATGGTCGTTGACCAGGTATGTCGCCCTTTACCTCGTTGTGGAGTCTCCCTGATTTTTCCTTGCTCCGATTTTAGGACATCCAGCCGCGCAAGCCCGTCGCTGGTCACTCCGGATCGAAATCGCTCGACACCGGCTCCCGCGATGTGAGCGTTGCTGAACTTTGCAGGTCCCTCGAGGCGTTTACGTCGTTCTCAATCAGAAGCCAAAGGCTGCTTCACGAGACTCTGACGCGCGACCGCGAGCAGACCAACGGAAGGTTGATAGCTCTGCACCAGCAGACGGCGGAAATCCTGAGACGGTACGTCGTTCGTGACTTATATTTATTAGTCTGACGTTGCGTTTCTCAGCCTTCCTTCCGAGCCGTCGGTCACAAACGTCAACGCATCGATCCACCCATCCCTAAATCGTCGGAGCCAGGTACCATCGCTTTTTCTCTGCTCTCCCCTAGCTAATTTTGCGCTATCTCCCCAGTCTCAGTATTTGTCGTCCACCGGCATGGACTCTACTCGCTCCGGCGCGACATCCCAGAGGACGACCTCCTCTCCGAGCGTGAATTTATTGAGGAACGTCTTCACGAATGGGAATCCGCGCGGGAGGATATTTTGAAGAGGTTGGAGAAGGCTCGTCGCACTGCCGACCGCCAGAGCCAGACCGTCGCTTAAGCCACTTGTGCGTTCGGCTTCATGCAGTCATTGGCTACACTGACACTGGTTCTTGGTAGCATATTGTGCCTCCTTGCCCTGACCCTGTTAATCCTCCGCATCCGCTTCTATCCCACTTATAAATACTAGTTCCCAACTTCTCGTCGCTCGTTTAGTCGTTCCACTTTCTGCCTTGCCCTGCCTATACCAGTCTGTCCCTACGTGTCCTCGACCTCTAGCCAGCCCAACTCGCGTCGCTCTTTACAACACCGTCTTTACTCGTCGATACCCCATTTGTAGACTTATGTAGCTAGTGTGTTTGCTACGAGTCGTAATGGTCATCACTTTTTAAGTTCAGCGCCGACTAGTTTGTAAATGCCTACGCCGAGCTGACCGCCGTGGCCCAGCGTCCTCCGCAGGTTGGTCTTCTTCTGCTTCTCCCGTCTCCGCGATTTCTTCATCTTCTCCTGCCTCATCATCATCTTCTGAGTCTGACCCTTCGTTTTCCTCGTCTGAAGGACGCAGTGCGACTTTATGGAACTGCATGTCCTTTTTATAGTCCTCATCTTCAGCGTCGTCCTCTTCCACAAGCTTGTCTAACATTTCCGCACTTGTATCTATAAGTGTCTTAATGTCTTCTGACAGCGTAATCGACCGCCTCGCGAAGTAAGGGACCACTCGAAAGGCGCCCACCTTGCCGTGGAACATGGATCCGTCCATTTCGCACACCAGGTAAGACCCTCCGCGAGTTCGCCGGACAACCACCATGGGGCCAAGATACCTTGGTTTCATTTTGTTGTCGAGAGAGCTCTCGATACTTGTATTTCTAACCAATACTAAGTCCCCAGGTTTGAAGTCGTAATCCCTTATGACATGCTTGTGTACTTCCTCATAACGCTTCACCGCCTTCAATTTTTCCGCGTCCACACGACGTCGCATTTCATCGACATGTACTGCATGCTTGGCCAAAGCCCTGGCACGTAACCCGATGAGCTCCGCAGTAGATATAATTCGGTCTGGGTATTCGACTAGCCACGTTGCTTCTTCAATGTCTAATGGAATTACAGGATGCGAACCGCAGACTGCGAAATAGGGTGAACAACCCAATCCGCGCCTTATGGTTATCCTATCCGCCCACAGAACCTGAGGGAAGAACCAATACCACTTTTTAGGGTTTCCACCCGTGGCTTTGTACAGTGACTGCCTAATATCCCAGTGCCCTCTTTCTACCGGCCCGTTCGCCTTAGAATTATAAGGTGAAATTCGAATCCCGATTATGCCGTACTTCGCATGTAGCCATTTCAGAGCCGCTATAAACTGCCCAGCATTGTCGGTGACTATCCATCTCGGACAACCCCACCTACAAATTATATCTTCAAGTAGAAACATCCCTAAGGTTTCGCCGTTTTCCGCTCTGAGTGGTTTTCCTTCCGCATACCGTGATAATGAGTCCCTAGCCTGAACTACATATCTATGTCCGTTCGAGGGGATTCCCATAATCATCACATCGGTATGGATTTTCTGAAACACACTCGGCGTCATGGTGGGAGATGGTGGTGTTTTTAATAATGTCTTCTGCCGAACTTGGCAATTGTGACACGTTTTTATATACCACTTTATATCTTCCTCCATTTCCGGCCACCAAAATCTTTCTTCTATCAGACGCTTGGTAGCGTAGTTCCCTCTATGACCCAGCGAATTATGAGACGCACGCATCACATATGGACGGTGCTCCTTTTCTACCACCAACTTCGGTGTATTATCCTCGTCCTTCTTATATATTTTACCCCCTTCTGACCTGAAGAACTGCCGAGACCACTTCATAAACGACTTTTGCCGCTCCGGAGTCATCCCAACTTCAGGTTTCTCCAACGGATCCTCTAACCACTGCTTCAGAATGCCCAGTCTATCATCTAGCTCCTTTGCTTTTGCAGACCTATGATTTTCTACGTAAGGTTCTCTCTTTGCAGGGTCATCGCGCAGCTCCAGCTTTGGTAACAAGCGTTCTTCCTCAGGCACCGCCGTAGTCATGAACACAGGGACCGTTAGACCCTCAGCTTTGTAGGCCGCAGTCACCCGCTCCACCACCGCCAGCTCCTGATAATAAGCACGACTTATATCTATATCTAGGTCTTCGATCGATTTGGCCGCCCCCTCCATGGAAAACGTGTAACCACCTCGTGTGTCTATTTCATCTTTGAACTCTTCGAGTTTCAAAGGCTGTTCACACTCGTAGTCCCAGTCATCATGAGGTAAAGGTGGTTTCTCGTCCTCGAATTCCTCGTCCGGGTAGACTTCGTCTCCTGGCTGAGGTTTCCGTCTCGAAAGACCATCTGGAGGGAATGTGATTCCCCGAACATGCTTCAATTTAAAATGGAAGAGCAGTATCTGCTCTATCCACCTATTTATCGTAGCATTCGGCCCCATTCCGGGGTTGTTCAACATTCCTGCAATATACAGTGCGTCCGTTTCCACCACCAGTCTTCGGCAACCAAGTATCCAGAATTTCAAGCTGTTTAACACTCGCAATAATCCATACAATTCCCTCTTAGGCTGGGAGAATCTAGCCTCCCGCTCATTAAAGGGAATCGCACCGAACTTTGCGTAATATTTCTTCTTTGGGTCTCTTGGATCTACCTGATAAACCTCGTAACCAGCGCCATTCCACGAACTGTCCACTGCGACCACTGTGTCCGAGTCCCATTCATAGTTCAATGGCCGATTTCCATCACAAGCCGCTGCCGCCTCCTTTAAAGATATAAATGCCTCTTTCTGCTTTTCTCCCCATTCCCAAGCAACTCCTTTGTGCAACAGCCTCTGCAGTGGGTACGCCATATTTCTGAATCCTTTCATATACATTCTCAGCCCTTGGATGGTGCCGAAGAACTTGCGAACGTCGGAAGGGTTTTCCAAGTCTGGCCAGCGCTGAATTACTCCAACTCTGTCCACATCTGGCCTTCGCCCTTCATAAGAACAAACATGGCCCACGACCTTGAATTCGTCGGCACAGAGTATTGATTTAGACCCTGAAAGTGTGGCCTTGCAATATTTCAACCTCTGTATTATGCGGTTCAAATTTTGACAATGTTCCCAAATGAACCTTCGAATCCTCGGATTCTCCGGTATAGTCTCCTCCGAACCATCCGAGAGTAAGTATTTATCACCAGGCCTCTGATTGGAACGTCGTCTATGTAGGGCATGGTGACATGTGGAATTTCATCCTTAAGTATATAAGTCACGTCTTCATGAAATATCGGGACTGAGTTCGTCCAGCCCTGAGGTAACTTAACCAGCCTTAGTGCACCAAAAGGTGTCTGAAAGGTGGTGAAATCACGACTGCTTTCCGCAATATTTCGATGATCGTAACCCGAATACAAGTCAAGAACTCCCCCACATGCCCTTCCCGAAAAGCGATCTGCAATCTCCTCTGTTGCTGGCGGAATTCCTGAATGGGCGATAGTGACCGCATTCAAAGGCTCCAATGCATGCACCAGACGAATGCTTTTCCCATCCTTCTTAATCACTCCGAAGAACTTGCTTCGGTAAGAAGAATTCGACGGCTCGTATACACCAGCGTCCATTTTATTCTTTATCACCTTGCAAAATTGTTCGAACTGACCCCGAGGTATGGGAATACTTCTCTCTACCCAGACTTCATGCTCAACAACAGGGATTTCCACTGGTGGAAAGAATCGCTCATCGAAACTCCCCCTTTCCTCATCCGTCCATGCGAACGCACTTTCGTGCTTCATCATGATATCGTCGAGCAGGTCGAGCTCCTCCGAGTTCAGAAATCCCGTATCGTGCCTCTTTCGAAGCTCCTCACGCCTCTCTGCAGTATAACGCCCCGTTGGCTTGAAAGGCTCAGGATTCGCGTTCAATTTCGGTAAGTCCGCTAACGGATCCCCCAAAATCTCCCGCTTTATCCTGTACTTCTCCGGCAATTCCGTGTAAACCGGCCTTACTTTCAATCCCACTGGCTTGTATTTTCTCCCTGCATATACCGACATCAACTCATCCTCCACTTCTTCCGGCGTTTCCGTCGTTTCGGCCGTTTCTCCAGGAGGACTAATAATATCTATAGCCTCGCAACAGTAGCACCGCTCTTTCTGATCCGTGGAATGAGTAATCGGTACTGATTCTCCCCACAAACCATCTTGTTTCGGCCGCTCGCTGTGCTTTTTGCCTGACCCCGACTTAGATTTATTAGTCGGTTCTGCAATAGACCATGTATATATATCATATTTCTGCCCATCCTCTTCAACTTTGCCTCCACTCTGATACTCCTGAAGTAATTGCGTTGCTGCCTCGTCCCCACTTAGGCCCGAAAGGTCAGCCGTTAGGTACGCTTGAACCAATTCGTCCTGCGAAAATCCTTTCTTTCTCGGTTTCCGATATGCCTCTATCTCTGGCTCAAGATTTTCATTAAACCCAACGACCACAGCCAGCTCTTCTCCTTCGCAATCTTGCATTAATTCATCGAAGAGCTCTGAAAAACCGCGTCTTCCACCGGACCAACCTTCGATTGCTCAGGTGGTTTATTAGGTTCAACTTCCACCTTAGATTTTTCTCTCGTCCTCGGATAAGTTGCCATCGAACAACTTCTCCCTGTGTTCGGGTCCCTCAAGGTAAGTATCTGGCTCCCGTCTGATGCATTCTGGACTCGACTCTCCGTTAGGATGTCAAAGGGTCGCCCCAGAAGCACATTATAAGCCGGATTTTCAAGAACGTGGGCTTGTAAATATATGGTCATTTTTCCGAATGTGAACGGTACGTTCCTTGCTAGGCCCAGCGACCTTGCCAACGTTCCATTCGCACTCTCCATATATATTTTGATTGATGGGTCCCAGGTCAATTTCGCCTTTGTAGCAATCTCCAAAGACATAGACACAATTTGGGACCCATTATCTATAATTCCATCGACATCAATCTCGCTGTTAACTCTAACGTTCACAACTCTGAGTGAAGCCGATGCTGGCCCAACGAACACCTGTTTAGGCGGCTCATCATTCGGTAAGCTTTCCACATACTGCTCGACCGGATCCGTCACACAACAACTCCCCGCCGGTACATTTCCTTCTGGTACCGCTGCCATAAAGGTCTGACATTTAGGCAGCGTATCTATATGTACAATATCATTGAATGATATCGGCTCTGATTCCTCAGACTCCGAGAACGGTAGCACCTCAGGTTCCTCTTCTTGGAAGTGAACCTTCTTCACTGGCACCCTTTTTCTCGACGCCTCAGCAACCACAGCCTCTCTCATTGACTCCGATATCGCCAATAGGTCCGCCACCGTCACCGTGTCCACCTTGGCTTGTTTGAGGCGATTCATCATTTCATCTAGTATGATATGACTCTGAATCGGCGCCCTCAACTTGTATTTATCAGTCTTCTCCAGCTGTTGTACCTTCCCTTGCGGTCCGTTTAGCCCTTTATTGACTTGCGGGGTCCCGCGAAGCGGTAGTTCAACCACTGGTGTCCCTCTGACATCTTCTTCAGATATATTTATAACTTCCGCCACCTTCAATCCTCTTTCTTTCGAGACCTTGGGTATATCATCTTCCTCATCTTCCACCTCCTCGATTGTAGCAGTTCTATGCCGCCAGTTTGGACTCGCGTCAGCAATTTTAGATCGGTCCTCCGGAAGGTTATCTGACTTAGAAGCATTTTGAGGCTTCTTGCCTTCCTTCCTCGAACTTTTCAGAAACCCTGACCCGACTGCTGCTGAGCCTGTTGCTCATTTTGATTTTGAGCCGGAGGATCCCTTCGATCCTTCCCACTCCTCAGCATAAACTGCTCTTGCGTCGTCGGAGCGCTCGAGTTCGCAAATGCTTGCGAAACTAAATTTGCCATGGCTGAGCTAACAGCTTGTTGGAAAATATGCGTCGGAATAATTCCCGGCTGCACTGCTGCCTGTGGCTGAGCTTGAGGAGTTGGTTGCTGCATTGGCACCACTCCTTGCACATAAGCCGATTGCTCGGCCCTCGGCTCAGCCATTAGCTGTAAATTTGCAACCTTCGCCCTCAGACTGCGAATTTCGTCAATCGCGCCTTCAGGATATTCTGCCATGTATTCTTCTGCCTGAGTGTTGAAAAATACTGGAGCGTAGGGACCAGCCGGATACGACTGATAATTTACAGCTTTCGCTGTCCCATTCTTCCGCGCCCAATAATCTTCAACCTTCTGTGCAGTAGATCCAGGTCCGTCCGGCATCCAACCGCCATCTCCCAACTTCGGCTTTCCCATCTCCCCAATCGTCAGCATACCCTTCTTAATATGCGCCTCCTTAACCTCGCACTCCCTAGAGAAATGCCCCGACCCCTGGCAATAATAACAATCGCCACCAGAAGCCTGGCCACCTCCTCCGGAGCGGAAATTCTGCTGGGACGGGTTATAGTTATAAGTATTAGGTCGCCCCGATCCACCCGAAAACCTGTTCGGTTGGAACTGTGGTGGCGGCCCTTGAACAGGCGCTGCACGAGCTTGCTGGAATGTCTTTACAACCTCTTCCATCTTCAACATATTCGCGTGGCTCTCTTTTTGCATGATTTGCACGGAATCTTTTAGAGTAGAAAGAGTTTGTTCGAAGCCATCCATTTTCTCGTTTATCGGCTCGTCCTTGGTATACTCAAATTTTACCCTCCTCTCCCTCGGTTTCTCATAGTCACTGTCGTCATCGTCGCCGATTTCTCCAGCCGCCATGAGCTCCGTCAACTCGACCAACTCTTGCAACGTAACAGGGTCCTCTGTTCGATGAACCCTGTCTGGTCCTGCATTTTGACCTGCGTTTGCCTGGTTATTTGCCGGGTTCCAGGCATTGAGCTTGTCGTTCATAATGCGCGCATTAGAAAGCGACTTCCGGACTTGACTCCGGAAGGACGACTCCAACACGCCCATATATTTATCACAGGCTTCTTTATTCGTTATGACCGGCGGGTCGGAAGTAAGCTTCGAATATAAGCCCTTAAAGCTCAATCCGAATCTCCTCAACCTCCCTTCCTCATCAATTCGAATGCCCTTCGACTCGCGGCACAACCGATTCAACGCAGCCGTTGATCCAGTCGCTCGAATTTTGACCTCAGGATAGTACGTCAAAATTTCCTTTACGAAGTCCTCCGCCGTCTTCGTTTGGTCCTTGTACGACCTCATCTCTTTCCATTCATCCTTCAAAGATGCCGGCTTCAGGTATTTCACAAATGTGGCCTTTCTCTGGCCTTCATCCGTTATTCCACCTTTAGAGATAATAGTCCGACATTCTTCAATGTACTCGTTTATTGACCCAGGTTCACTGGGATCAAACGATGGACGTGCTTTATCCCACGACTCAGGCACTTTGAAACCTCTCGCCGCATCATCCTGGCCTCCACCATTTCCCCCATTGTTGTTATTGTCAGCCATTTGAAAATTGTTGAGTTGTATATATAAATTGTCGTTTTGCGGGACGTTAGTCTCGACTTGTGCGGGTACCCGGATTGGTTCCCGAGTGGTGTTTCCTTGTGTTTTATCCCCTGAACGAGGAACTGTGGCGCTCAAAGACGAAGATGCTCGACTTGTCCGCGGTCTCCCTCTCTTCGAAGGTAAAGGTGGTAGATTGCGAGGTGTATTATACCTGGCTGACCGCCTAACTTCTCGATTGGAAGTGCTTGGTTCGATAACTTCGGGATCTCCGATAGCTTCTAGTACCTCTCGCTCCGGTGAAGGTATACGAGGAGTTTTGTTTCGAAACAAATTGCTTCGAGGATAGAAAGGCTCAATCTTGTGGGTTTTTATGCCACAAAATCTTCCGAATACGTTCGAATTGTTGCTAAGTCAAATGAAACCACCCCTCGCGGTGGGCTCCAGATGATAATCCTAACGCCGACTCAAGAATAGGTTCACCGTACTTATATATATTAGTTAGGAAAAGCGTTTATAACACTAATCCAACCTCAATACTAAGACAGCTGCTCCACACGTTGAATTGTGATAGAATCAGGTGCAAGTTGGGTTTCTCGGTGAACAGAACACCTTGAATCCGACTCAACAACTATAAGAACGACTCTTTATAAGTCTTTCTGTCCAAATTGCAGCAGCGAGCTAACGGCTCAAGCTGTACCGACTTCTATATTTTTATTGCGACTGGTTTCCTTCTTTTCCCGACGCACGCAAGATAGACGCAACCGAAACCAAGTTAAATTTATAACTTTGATTCTGTTAAATCTGCCCGAACTAAGTCTTTCCAGACCCCGAACCCGTCCAAATTATCCTTTCCGAGTCCAATCCGATTCCTAAGTCCGTATCCGTAGCCGCAATCCAATTCCCAGACCGATTCCAACTCCGAGGAATATCCAATCAAACAACCAGATCACTGAGATTGCTCCCAGGGCGATAAAGATGAGCCAAATAAGGAATAATATTGCAGACGTGCTTGTATAAGCTGCGCCTTTACTAGTACCCCAAACGTGTCTAGTTTTACAGGTAGGTACGAGCGTCTTTATATACATTTTCAGTCCAGGTATTAGTAATCCCACTTAGATATATAACCCGATACTTCGCAGTCCGATTTCTCCGAGCCACCCAATAGTATCCTTTCGTTTTCAAAACCTTGGTCATACTGTCTGACCATGGTAGCGCTTCCACCGGACCACCATGTTGGTTTGTTT
>QVIE01000031.1:0-48695 GCA_013387415.1 Panellus pusillus | reverse complement strand
GAAATCACCCGAGTCTTTATTTATTTTGCCAGTACAAACAAACAATCGTTGAAGGCGAAAGAGGCCCCAGGAAGAATCCAGCGTCGTCCGGTCTCTCGTATGTGCCACGAGGGCATTCTGGACTTGGCTCTCTACAGAACAACAACTTTGAGGAGTCACATCTGATGCACGCAAAGACGGCGCCGGGAGAATGCAGACGCTGGGTACGGGAGTCTACGACTCGTCTTCAAAACTTAGGTTTTTTCATTCTTAACCATCAGTTTTTCCCAGCAGTATGCCCCCGCTGGACTATTACTCTTTTCCTGCTACCCGTGTCTAACTTGTGGGGTCTTGGAATGAAGAATTCCGACAAGTCTCACCTTTTCATGCTCTGCGGAGATCCCGGCCGCGGATGTGCACAGGTCTCAGGCGGGTTCTGCGGATGCTGGAATTTTCATCGGACGCCTTTTTGTATAAAAGCCAGCACAACTCGGCTGGTAAACTCCATTCGACTCCTGTCGAATACCGTTTCCACTCCCGCTCTGACGACCCCGCCTTTTACAAGACTTTATCATGATGATCCACATCCCCCTTGCTGTCGTGGCCTCCCTCACACTCTTGTGCTCTGTCGCTGGCTTCCCCATGCCCGCTGGGCCCGGAGCCGGTGTAGCAGCCAGAGCTACCACATCCTCCGCGTCCCGTGCTTCTTCGACGGCGGTCAAACCTGCGTCTGTCGCTTCGTCCACTAAGCGCGCCTCGAGCACCGTGTTGCGTGCTTCTTCCACGTCGGTCAAGCCTGCGTCTGTCGTTTCGTCCACCAAGCCCGCCTCGAGCACCGTGTTGCGTGCTTCCTCGACGGCGGTCAAACCTGCGTCTGTCGTTTCGTCCAACAAGCCCGCCTCGAGCACCGCGGCGCGTGCCTCCTCGACGTCGGTCAAACCTGCGTCTGTCGTTTCGTCCACCAAGCGCGCCTCGAGCACCGCGTCGCGTGCTTCTTCGACGTCGGTCAAGCCTGTGTCTGTCGTTTCATCCACCAAGCGCGCCTCGAGCAGCGCGTCGCGTGCCACTTCGACTTCGGCCAAACCTGCGTCCGTCGTTTCGTCCACCAAGCGCGCCTCGAGCACCGCGTCGCGCGCTTCTTCGACGAAGCCTGCGTCTGTCGTTTCGTCCACCAAGCGCGCCTCGAGCACCGCTTCGCGCGCCTCTTCGACGAAGCCTGCGTCTGTCGTTTCGTCCACCAAGCGCGCCTCGAGCACCGCTTCGCGCGCCTCTTCGACGAAGCCTGCGTCTGTCGTTTCGTCCACCAAGCGCGACTCGAGCACCGCCTCGCGCGTCTCTTCGACGAAGCCTGCGTCTGTCGTTTCGTCCTCCAAGCGCGTCTCGAGCACTGCTTCGCGCACCTCTTCGACGTCGGTCAAACCTGTGTCTATCGTTTCGTCCACCAAGCGTGTCTCCAGCACCGCGGTATCCTCCGCATCGCGTGCTAGTTCCGCGTCGGTCAAATCTGCGGTGTCCGCTGTTTCGTCCTCCGCACGCGCCTCGAGCGCCGCGGCATCCTCCGCATCGCGTGCGAGTTCGGCGTCGTCTGTTGTTTCAGCGTCGGCCGTCGCTTCAAGCTTGGCTGCCGCTTCAAGCTCGGTCGCCGCGTCCTCGGTTGCCGTTTCAGCTTCGGCTGCCGCATCGTCGGCCGGTATGTACCTTACCCGCCACATCGCGCCTCGCTAACTCAACAATTGCATTTCAGCATCGGCCGCCCTTTCAATTTCAGACGCCGCATCGTCGGCCGCTGTTTCAGCCTCGGATGCCGCATCGTCGGCCGCCGTTTCAGCCTCGGACGCTTCGTCGTCGGCGGCCGTTTCAGCTTCAGCCGCCGCATCGTCTGAGGCCGCTTCAGCCTCGGCCGCCGCATCGTCAGACGGTATGTATCTCATTCGCCACATCCTTCCTTTCTAACCCCAAGTTGCATTTCAGCATCGGCCGCCCCTTCTGCTTCCGACGCCGCATCGTCGGCCGTCGCTTCGGCGTCGGCCGCCGCATCGTCGGACGCTGTTTCGGCATCGGACGCTGCGTCAGCATCGGGCGTTGCATCGTCGGACGCCGTTTCTGTTTCCGACGCTGCATCGTCGGACGTTGCTTCAGCTTCGGTCGCCGCATCGTCGGAGGCCGCATCGGCTTCGGAGGCCGCATCGTCGGAGGCTGCATCAGCTTCGGCTGCCATATCGTCAGATGGTATGTACCTCATTCGCGACATCGCTCTTCGTTAACTCCCAAGTTGCATTGTAGCATCGGCTGCCTTGTCAGCTTCGGACACCGCATCGTCGGTCGCCGTTTCGGCATCGGATGTCGCATCGTCGGACGTTGCATCAGCTTCGGCCGCCGCATCGTCGGACGCCGCATCAGCTTCGGCTGCCGCATCCTCCGACGCCTTTTCAGCGTCGGACGCCGCATCGTCGGCCGTTGTTTCAGCGTCCGACGCCGTTTCATCTTCGGTTGCGGCATCCTCGGACGGTATGTATCTTGCCAAGCCTGACCAATTAACTCTGAAATTCCATTTCAGTACCGTCTGCCGTTTCAGCATCGGCTGCCGCATCGTCGGACGCCGTCTCAGCGTCGGACGTCGTCTCAGAATCGTCCGCCGCATCGTCGGACGCCGTTTCAGCTTCAGCCGCCGCATCGTCGGATGCCGTTTCGGATCGGACGCGTCCTCGGACGCCTGTCAGCTTCGGCCCCTGCATCATCTGACGTTGCCTCAGCATCGGCCGCCACGTCGTCGGACGGCGCTTCGGCACCAGCCTCCGCATCGTCTGACGCCGCTTCAGTTTCGGCTGCCGCATCGTCTGACGCCGCTTCAGCTTCGGCTGCCGCCTCGTCGGACGCCGTTTCAAGCTCGGACGCCGCTTCATCGTCGGCCGTTACTTCAGCTTCGGCCGCCGCATCGTCGGACGGTACGTATCTCATTCGCCACATTTCTCCTCGCTAATTCCAAAGTTGCATTTCAGCTTCGGACGCCTCAGCGTCGGCCGCCGTATCCTCTGACGCCGCTTCAGCTTCGGCTGTCGCATCGTCGGAGGCCGCTTCCGCCTCGGACGTCGTTTCATCGTCGGCTGCCGCATCTTCGGATGCTGCCACGTCTTCGGATGCTGCGTCGTCGGATGCTGCGCCGTCGTCGGCTGCCGCCTCATCGGAAGCTGCCTCGTCATCAGCCGCGGTGTCGTCAGAGGTCGCATCCTCTTCGGCTGCCGCATCATCGGACGCCGTTTCATCGTCGGCCGCCGCATCATCGGATGCTGCCTCATCTTCGGCCGCTGCTTCATCGGACGTCGCGTCGTCGTCGGCTGCCGCATCGTCGGAAGCTGCCTCATCATCAATCGCGGCATCATCAGAGGCCGCCTCAGCTTCGGCCGCCGCATCATCGGATGCCGCCTCAGCTTCGGTCGTCGCCTCATCGGACGCCGCTTCCTCTTCGGCTGCCGCATCCTCGGACGCCGCTTCATCGTCGGCCGCCGCATCATCGGATGCTGTCTCATCTTCGGCTGCCGCTTCATCGGAAATTGCTTCATCATCGGTCGCCGCGTCGTCAGACGCTGCCTCAGCTTCGGCCGCCGCCTCGTCGGATGCTGCATCATCAGCCGCCGCGTCTTCGGATGCCGCCTCATCTTCGGCCGCCGCGTTGTCGGAGGCTGCGTCGGCTTCAGCCGCCGCTTCCTCAGATGTCGCTTCATCTTCGGCTGCCGCATCCTCGGACGCCGCTTCATCGTCGGCCGCCGCATCATCGGATGCTGCCTCATCTTCGGCCGCTGCTTCATCGGACGCCGCTTCCTCTTCGGCTGCCGCATCCTCGGACGCCGCCTCATCATCGGCCGCCGCGTCGTCGGACGCCGCTTCATCGTCAGCCGCCGCGTCTTCGGATGCCGCTTCAGCTTCGGCCGCCGCTTCATCGGACGCCGCTTCCTCTTCCGCTGCCGCATCATCGGATGCTGCCTCCGCATCGTCTGACGCCGCTTCAGTTTCGGCTGCCGCATCGTCTGACGCCGCTTCAGCTTCGGCTGCCGTCTCGTCGGACGCCGTTTCAAGCTCGGACGCCGCTTCTTCGTCCGCCGCCGCTTCATCGAACGCCGCTTCATCTGACGCTGCTTCCTCTTCCGCTGCCGCATCATCGGATGCTGCCTCATCCTCGGCCGCCGCTTCATCAGACGCCGCTTCCTCTTCGGCTGCCGCGTCATCGGATGCTGCCTCATCTTCAGCCGCCGCTTCATCGGATGCCGCTTCATCGTCGGCCGCCGCCTCATCGGACGCTGCCTCATCTTCGGCTGCCGCATCCTCGGACGCCGCCTCATCATCGGCCGCCGCTTCATCGGACGCCGCTTCCTCTTCCGCTGCCGCATCATCGGATGCTGCCTCATCTTCGGCCGCTGCTTCATCGGACGCCGCTTCCTCTTCGGCTTCCGCATCCTCGGACGCAGCTTCATCGTCGGCCGCCGCATCATCGGATGCTGCCTCATCCTCGGCCGCCGCCGCATCATCGGATGCTGCCTCATCCTCGGCCGCCGCCGCATCGTCGTCGGCTGCTGCGTCATCGGACGCTGCGTCGTCGTCGGCTGCCGCATCATCGGACGCCGCCTCGTCGTCGGCCGCCGCATCATCTGATGCTGCCTCATCTTCGGCTGCCGCATCCTCGGACGCCGCCTCATCATCGGCCGCCGCGTCGTCGGAGGCCGCGTCGGCTTCAGCCGCCGCTTCCTCAGATGTCGCTTCATCTTCGGCTGCCGCATCCTCGGACGCCGCCTCGTCGTCGGCCGCCGCATCATCTGATGCTGCCTCATCTTCGGCTGCCGCATCCTCGGACGCCGCCTCATCATCGGCCGCCGCGTCGTCGGAGGCCGCGTCGGCTTCAGCCGCCGCTTCCTCAGATGTCGCTTCATCTTCGGCTGCCGCATCCTCGGACGCCGCCTCGTCGTCGGACGCCGCCTCGTCGTCGGCTGCTGCCTCATCGGAAGCTGCCTCATCATCAGCCGCGGCGTCGTCAGAGGCCGCCTCAGCCTCGGCTGCCGCCTCCTCGGACGCCGCTTCATCGTCGGCCGCCGCCTCCTCGGAATTAGCCTCATCTTCGGCCGCCGCATCATCGGACGGTATGTTTTTTGCCAGTTACATCGCTTTTCGCTAACTCTGCTCACCGGAAGCTGCCTCATCTTCAGCCGCGGTGTCGTCAGAGGCCGCCTCGGCTTCAGCCGCCGCTTCGTCGGAGGCTGCCTCATCTTCGGCTGCCGCGTCCTCGGACGCCGCCTCATCATCGGCCGCCGCGTCGTCAGACGCCGCTTCATCTTCGGCCGCCGCATCATCCGATGCGGCTTCCTCGGTGGCCGCCGCATCATCCGATGCTGCCTCATCCTCGGCTGCTGCGTCGTCGTCCGCTGCCGCCTCATCGGATGCTGCCTCATCATCAGCCGCCGTGTCGTCAGAGGTCTCATCCTCTTCGGCTGCCGCATCCTCGGACGCCGCTTCATCGTCGGCCGCCGCATCATCGGATGCTGCCTCATCTTCGGCCGCTGCTTCATCGGACGCCGCTTCCTCTTCGGCTGCCGCATCCTCGGACGCAGCTTCATCGTCGGCCGCCGCATCATCGGATGCTGCCTCATCCTCGGCCGCCGCTTCATCGTCGGCCGCCGCTTCATCGGACGCCGCTTCCTCTTCGGCTGCCGCATCCTCGGACGCCGCTTCATCGTCGGCCGCCGCCTCATCGGATGCTGCCTCATCATCGGCCGTTACTTCATCTGACGCTGCTTCCTCTTCAGCTGCCGCATCCTCGGATGCTGCCTCCTCATCGGCCGCCGCTTCATCGGATGCTGCCTCCTCATCGGCCGCTGCTTCATCGGATGCTGCTTCCTCTTCGGCTGCCGCATCCTCGGATGCTGCCTCATCTTCAGCCGCCGCTTCATCGGATGCCGCTTCATCGTCGGCCGCCGCATCATCGGACGCTGCCTCATCTTCGGCCGCTGCTTCATCGGACGCCGCCTCCTCTTCGGCTTCCGCATCCTCGGACGCAGCTTCATCGTCGGCCGCCGCATCATCGGATGCTGCCCCATCCTCGGCCGCTGCCGCATCGTCGTCGGCTGCTGCGTCATCGGACGCTGCGTCGTCGTCGGCTGCCGCATCATCGGATGCCGCTTCATCGTCGGCCGCCGCATCATCGGACGCTGCCTCATCTTCGGCCGCTGCTTCCTCAGATGTCGCTTCCTCTTCGGCTGCCGCATCATCGGACGCCGCTTCATCGGACGCCGCTTCCTCATCCGCTGCCGCCTCATCGGACGCCGCTTCCTCTTCCGCTGCCGCATCATCGGATGCTGCCTCATCCTCGGTCGCCGCTTCATCAGACGCCGCTTCCTCCTCCGCTGCCGCATCATCGGATGCTGCGTCATCTTCGGCCGCCGCTTCATCGGACGCCGCTTCCTCTTCGGCTGCCGCGTCATCGGATGCTGCCTCATCCTCAGCCGCCGTTTCATCGGATGCCGCTTCATCGTCGGCCGCCGCATCATCGGACGCTGCCTCATCTTCGGCTGCCGCATCCTCGGATGCCGCCTCATCATCGGCTGCCGCGTCGTCAGACGCCGCTTCATCTTCGGCTGCCGCATCCTCGGATGCCGCCTCATCATCGGCTGCCGCGTCGTCAGACGCCGCTTCATCGTCAGCCGCCGCGTCTTCGGACGCCGCCTCAGCTTCGGACGCCGCTTCATCGGACGCCGCTTCCTCTTCCGCTGCCGCATCATCGGATGCCGCCTCATCCTCGGCCGCCGCTTCATCAGACGCCGCTTCCTCTTCCGCTGCCGCATCATCGGATGCTGCGTCATCTTCGGCCGCCGCTTCATCGGACGCCGCTTCATCGTCGGCCGCCGCATCATCGGACGCTGCCTCATCTTCAGCTGCCGCATCCTCGGACGCCGCCTCATCATCGGCCGCCGCGTCGTCGGACGCTGCTTCATCGTCAGCCGCCGCGTCTTCGGATGCCGCTTCAGCTTCGGCCGCCGCTTCATCGGACGCCGCTTCCTCTTCCGCTGCCGCATCATCGGATGCTGCCTCATCCTCGGCCGCCGCTTCATCAGACGCCGCTTCCTCCTCGGACGCCGCATCATCGGACGCTGCCTCATCCTCGGCCGCCGCTTCATCAGACGCCGCTTCCTCCTCGGACGCCGCATCATCGGACGCTGCCTCATCCTCGGCCGCCGCTTCATCGGACGCTGCTTCATCGTCAGCCGCCGCGTCTTCGGATGCTGCTTCAGCTTCGGCCGCTGCATCGTCGGACGCCGCTTCATCGTCGGACGCCGCATCATCGTCGGACGCCGCTTCAGCGTCGCTACAGGGACGTAACGTTGTGGGATCTAGACTTTTTGCTCCTTCGGCTACGGCCACTGCCTCGGATGCGTCTAGCACTTACTCATCCACTGCTCGGGCGGCCAACGACTCTCCCACTCCGTTGCTCTCCGTGGGTGCGGCTAGCGAAGATTCGCTTGGCGACGTTGCCAGTGTCATCGCCAACGTAGACGCCTTCGTGAGTCTACCTTCCGTACATCCACCCTGCGTATACTCACACACAGTCCAGGTCTCGGCGATCGGTGCTTACTTCTCCACCGCCCTCACCAGTGTTCAGAGCGCCGAGTCCCAGTACACCGAGTAAGTTACACCTTCTCTTGGATAAAACCCAGAAATGCTGAATGTGACCCCCTCAGCTCACGGAAACTTCCCCGTCGGCTACTGCTCTGACCTCCAACTGCAGTCCAAAACCGGTGTCACAAATTCGCCTCCAAACATTGAAAAAAAACCGTATTCTCATTTTAAAAAGGACGGGTGGATTTATAGCACTATAGGGCTTCCGCCCTCAAAAAAAGCAGTTTCTAGTTGAAAGATCTATGTATATGTAGCTTCAATTATCATGCATTCATTGTTCTCTAACAAGTTACACCTCTGTGTGATCACTTCTCCGGACATTGCGTTCGAAGCCTCTTTCATGCTATGTTGAGTCACCAGACCTCCTGCGATAGTGCGATTTCACAGCGGCTCGCTCTGCCCCTCTCGAGAGCGGCTTATTCACAGCGGCTCGCTCTGCCCCTCTCGAGAGCGGCTTAATATAAGACCCCCCTCGCTGCCTTCTAGAAACGCGGCCCGTAACACACGCACATCTCTATCCGCGTCTAGCTCAAACGCCGATCGATGCCGTGTCTCTGGAGCCGCGATATAACTGAGTACACGCCGGGCCGAGTACGCCAGCTCTGGAAGAATCTTTGGAACGCCATTTGGGGCGGTAGAAGAACTTGAATGCGTTGAGAACGGGCTGGATGGAGTTGTATTGGCCGCGCTATGCACATACCTGAACACGAGCGCCTACGGGTGGGCCTGACATAGTTCGTAGAGCTATAGTCCCGCGGGACGGGTCGCCGGACATTATGTTGGACATTTGGTGTGGCTGTGATGAGAATTGAGTGGTCGACGCTTTTTTCATAGAAAAAAGGAACGAACTTGATCGTTTTCAACCGTAGCGAGACAGAACTCGCCGCTGTCTTTGAGCGTATGGGGCGTAGCGAGCTTGATGCCCGCGTTGCGAATCGCGTTCAAGAGCAAATGGGTGGGGTTCCCGTCGTCAGGGAGATGACTGAATTTCCTTCTGCCCTGCGAAAATGAGAAACTGACAGAAAAGAAAAGGGATAATCACACTGACTGAGTCACCACCAGCGGCGCGCAAAGAGGCTTCATGCCCAGAGATTGCACGCGCGTTTCGGTGTTCGGGTGGGTCAACGCGACGCCGACGGCACCCAAACCGTGTAGTTTTCGCCTTCGAATAATGTGACCGGTCTCCCAGTGATGAAAGGCGTCGGCGCGGCAAAGAGCCCAAGCTAGATAGGAAGTGTCGTCTCGGGTGACTTGAACACTATGTGGACTGACTTTTGTTGCGCCGGGCAACCGAGCAAGAGCGTTGGAGAGACCCTCTGGCGCTGCATCGGAGAAGTATAAAACCGTCCTGATATCCTCTGGACTTTGCAAGAAAGTTGGCCGTCCGGCAGACATTCTCGAAGAGAACGGGCTTACCTGACACTTTGCAACGCCGGAGGCAACTCATTGTTTGTCAGACTCTGGTCCCAGACGTCTTCCCAGTCAAAGTCACCCGACGGCACGTCCTGGAGCACGTTTTGAGGCGCTTTCTGGCGGAACGAATGCCAACGGCCGACTTGGGGAGACGCTCTGCCCGCATTTGAGATCTGAAGGGTAGCAGGTGTCTGGTCTGAACGCGGCAAGTGAACAGGCGAGCAGCTCTTCATGTCCAGGCAAGGGAGCAGAAAGACAGCCAATTGTTTGCGACGAAAGGGTCGTTAGTTTTCGGACAAGTAGTGCAAGGTCAGAGGGGGGGACATTCGGGACAAGGAGAACAAGACGACGTGTTCTCGATAGACATTAGACAAACGCGAGAGATGGGCGAGAAGGCCAGCCGGCGATCTCGCCAACACGGTGGTCATAGACTCGAACCGGTAGCACGCAGACGACACGTGCTTTGATCATTGAAAATCGAAAATATGTTAATCATTGGGGGCTTGCCCCCTCTTTCCCGATGCAGCCCCCAAAACCAGGATGGCTGTGCAAAGCCCTTTTGATCTTTGTAGTATTTGCACGCTGTATCAAATCCGATCAAGTCCGAAATTGTCCGATAGCCGTGATATGATAGTGATAGTGATAAGTATATGTCGCGCCGCGCGGTCGTGTTGCCGCGACCCGGCTCCGCTATTGGAGCCCGGCCCAAGTCTCAAGATCAGCCGTTTGATCACACGGCAGCTTTAGCTCGGCTCACAGCTAAGCCGTGGCGGCGTGGCTCCTTTCGGCTTACAGCCTTCGTCTTCTCTTCTCCTCACCTGTTCTTGACCTCATCTGGCCTCATAGGTCTTTGCAGGTTGGGTAATTCTGCAATCCCTAAAAACTGGGGTCAATGGTGTTCACAGACAGTCAGTGATCGGTGTTGGGTTGGTGCTCCTACTTAACTGAACTTTCAAGCTGCTTATTGTGCTTGTCGTGCTCGGCGAACCAAAGGGAAGATGTTGGAGGAGGATACACCGAGAAAGGCACAACTGGGCACTCAATAAGATACATATGGTACGGGTCTTAGTGAATATGTATCTGATTCTCGATGTACATGCCATGTATGAATTGAACCACGGGTAGTAAATTGTACATGTGATGTCAGAATGGTTGCTCAGTGATAGACAGAGCCGGAAGTCAGCCGACCGTTGGCCGTAAGTCGTTCCTGGCGCGAGACATCAGAAGCCGAGTACAGCCGAGTAGCGGCAACACTGCGGAGCTCTCCACCAAAGGCATATGGAAAATTTGACAGGCCTATCACATATGCTACAGCCCATAGAGGTTACCCGGAGTTGAAGCACTCAGACATATATATTGTCTCTCTCAAATATTTGACGAGGTCGTTGAGATTTGATGGCTAGGTAGCTATAGTACTTGATACTTATCAGATAGGCGCGTGCCACATAAGTGCGAGATACTTTTTTCTCAAAAAGGAACATTATACTTTGGCTATACTACCGAGATTTAGCCAAGCCTCCCCCACTCTGTAGCCGGGTACCGGCATACAAAACATATTTGAAAATTGGGACGGGTGATCAAAGCTGTCGCTGCGGAGCAGAGCGTGATGTGATGATTTGTCACCTGCGGACTACTGGTTTCGAGTCTACGGTGGTCAGGTGCATCAGGTCACAACAACACCAATGCCCGCCGCCGACTCGGACGAATATCCGTCGCTGCTCTGGATAGCGTGAATGCAATCCATTGTTTCACAACCACTGACGAACACCCGGCCTCAGAATACCCTCGGTGCTTCTTGTCTCGGCCTACTTTGTGCGAAAATCGTACTTGGCTCGCCGGCTGAGAGTACATGGAATCGGCAAAGGAGGTGCGTGCACTCTGTTGCTGAGTGTTGCACCTGTTACACTCCTTTCACACTCTATCGGGCAGTACCGGGCTTCCAAACGAATGTCCGCAAAATCCGCGTTCCCCCAGAAATAATGGAGCGCATACGCCGAGGGGAAGAAGTGAGCCCGGAAGAAATCACCGCCGCCTCGGCGCGCATGGAAGCAGAGGAAAGGGAGGGCACTTTTGCCGATCCTCCAGCACAGTCTAAACCTGCCAAGAAAACCAAAACGGTCGTGGAGACGCCGCCACCCTCGGAACCAGTCAACGAGTGGCTGCCTGAGGGCATCACCGCTCCAAAAAGCGTGCAAAAGGGAAGAAGAAGTGATCGGATTCGTTGCGTGAAGCTGCGTTGGACCTATCTAGTACGAGCTCCGGAACGGTTTTGGATCGAAGTGACAGAAGAGTCGCATGCATGGGAGCAATTCGAAGCGCTCGCGGATGCGATGCGGGCGATGGACCACCGTTTGAACTTGATATACTGAAGACGGCGCTGGAAGAACATCTGGCACGAGGGTCTACGCGACCCGGATTGTTTGTTCATTCAAGCCAAAGAAGAGAAACATCTTCCACCTCCGCCGCGCCCTACTAGGAAAACTGGATGCCCATTATCCAGACTTACAACTCGACTGGAGTATAGTATTCTTCGGCCCCCTCATATTTCTCCAAGTTGTCGAGCAGTCTCGCCCATCGTCCCCCGTGCCATGACAGGATATCCTCCCACTCTTGACTAAATTCTCCAAAGCCCTTCATGAACCACTGTCGTGTTTTTTTTTCACTCATATGGACTCAGTACAGAATGAGATTTACCCACCTGAAGCTCGCCCCCGAGAAGGAAATCAGAAAAGGACACGACATCACCCATGGCAAACGGCTCGTCGTCCCTCATCCAGGAGTTCACCTTACCGAATCCCGCTTTCAACTTTGCCCAAGCTGCGTCGCGCGCTTCGCCGACAGGCGTTACTTCTGAGAGCTTCTTCCCGAACCTGATTTCCCGAGTACGGACGTAGTACTCTTGGCTCCTCGGATACAGCTTGCCTGCCATGGCGGGGATAACGAACTCAAAGCTCGCCTCTGTAGCCTTCCTGTAGGCGATGCGAAAACCTGTCTGAAGTGCATGCGTTCCAGACGGTATCAACCTGGGTGTAGCCGGATAAGTGGAGTCTAAGTACTCGGCAATGAGAGCCGATTCGCTGAGGACGGTCCCTGTGTTGGGGTCTTGGATGACGGGGAGGCTGTAGTATGGGCTACCGTCTTCTTCGCGGACATCGGTGGGCTCAGCGCCTATGGACTTGCAGAGGTCGGCGATGTCGGGGTATTCGACCCATTCGGTTTTGTAGAGCAGGCCTTTGAAGTTGAGGGCATATCTTGGAGGAAACAGTTAATACAGAACAAGAACGCAGTAGGGCGGACGAAACCTGATCTTCCACGTATTGGGAGACCATGCTATGCCTGGAGCCTTGGACGGGATGTCAAATAACACAATAGGCTGCATTGGCATGCTACAACTCGAAGTTCGCTTGATTGTTAGCTTTTATTTATTTTCCCTGAAGTCGGAGGAAAGAGGCCGCAGCGCGGCTTAGGAACTCTGCTCTTGCGAGCTGAGTAAAGAGCATTCTGTAGCTGAGTAAACCGGAAAAGTACTCGGGCTACGCCGCGGCCAAGTGGCATGATGCGCCATCAAATATGCTTTCGACACGCTCCTTCAGGCTTCTGTTGCTCAAGCTCAAATGGAGAGCACGGCATTTGAACACGTCCGCCTCTGTGTCTCTCAGGCGCTCATATCTATATGTTCCTTCCTCTTCTGACAAGATGCTCGATAAATCTTTGGTGGCAAACTCGGACATGCTCATCTACGACCTGGAGGACAGCGTCCCTCCTGGCCCAACAGACAAGACTGCTGCCCGATCACGACTTTCTGCTTTCCTTGCGGTATGTATCTGTCATCTAACGCAATTCAACCTGAATAGAATCTCCAGCGAAGAGACCTTCCGCCGCCGGAGCGCGTTGCTGTCCGCGTCAACGACCTCACGACGCCCTTCTTCTCGACGACATATCACAGATTGTGAACCAACTTGTGCTGGTTTCTTCTCTCCAAGTCTCTGATATCTTATTGTGTAGGCGACCTCACCGTCTGTCGGCAGTCTCGTCCTTCCCAAGGTGCACTCTGCAGATGACCTTCATGCTGTCTCCAAAGCGATACGCGCCGCTCGCGGAACATCAGGTCAACCACTGGGCCTCGTTGCCAGCATTGAGAGCGCCAGAGCTTCTTTTAATCTTAAAGCCATTGCTGCTTGGAGATCTGAATTTGGACAACAAGAGACTCTGACTGCGTTGCTGGCAAGTTGCCCATCCCGTTTTTTCTCTGCACTACAAACGAACTATCGGATAGTTTGCCGCTGAAGACTGTGAAAATTCTCATCTGCTCCTCGTCGATCTGTGTGCTAATCCGTCCGGAGACTGTGCTGATACCTCAATATTGAGATCGTCGTCAAGACTTGAATTGCTGTACACACGGTCCCAAATAGTTATCGCTGCCAAGACCTTTGGCCTGGAAGCTATTGACATGGTGCGTCGGTCGTGCTGCAAATTGCTGACCACCAATAAATCAAAGAAGTAGGTCTGCGTGAATTACAAAGATATACCGTACCTGGAGGAGGAATGTAGAGATGGCCGGCAACTTGGATTTACCGGAAAGGTGAATTTATAGCATTTCGAGCTCGACCTGCTGTAAAACCCAACCTAGCAAGCCATCCATCCAGCGCAGGTGGACATAATACAAGCCGCATTTGTCCCACGGCGCGCGGTTCGTGCTCCGCTCTATCTCCTGCATTCCCCCTCTAAACTCACCTCTGCAGAAATCGAACGTGCCGCTAAGATAGTTCACAGAATGGAGCGCGAGCACGCGCTCAATAGGGGTGCTACTGGCCTTGACGGTGAGATGATCGATTATCCCATGATCAGACAGGTATTTTCTTCTCTGTCAGCAGCCGTGTACGCGGTTCAAACTCTTCCCCAGGCCAACAAGATTCTGCAGATAGCGAGGGCGGCGAATTTGAAGATTCCAGAGATTGAGTAAATGCGTTCCATCATGTGTAAATTTAGTTGTGCCCAATGATCATGACCCTCTTGTACGACGCGCTTTTTGCTACAAGTTGTGCCCTGGGAGCTGTGCGCTGAGTGCCACAGACCCTGACTTTCTCACATCCCCCTTTCATTGCGAGTTCATGTCTGTGTACCTATACGATCTCCCGACCACTGGTGCCATATCTTTTGCCGATTTCTGCATTGACTGCAGTTCCGAGAAGCTGTACACTACCCATATCTCGGACGCCACACAGACTCGGGCTAATCTACGGGGAGTTCTCAAAGAAAGCAAACGCACCGATGAAAAGGACTTTCTCAAGCTCGTCAAGGTACGTTGACCGCCGACGTTGCATTCTGTTTCAATGGTCTGACTCGCGCGGAGATCCTTGACGAATACTTACCCAGACTCCGCGGCGTAATGCTGTGCGTCGCAAGCGGCGAGATCGAGCTCAAGTCAGAACCCGGTATGTAGCACCGTGCCAGTCGGGCAGTCTCGGCTAGCCTGCGCTGACCGTCGGTTTAAAGTATTCAGCTGGCGGACGACATTATCCGCCAATCTATTCAACACATCGCCGCGGCTGTCGCTTCCCTCCCTCCACGCGGACTATGCCTACTCGTTGTTGACGTACGCGTTCGCGCTGTCGAATCTCGCGCGGTCAAAGGTCGATTCCCTGGGTGCATTCGAACGCAATCGCGCAATCTCCGACGCGGAGCGCAAGGCCAAGGAAGGCCAGCTCACGATCGCAGCTGATTTGCTGTGCCGCGCCAGCGGGATCTTTTCATATATCAGCGATACAGTGCTAATAGAGTGGGAAAGCACGGCATCCCAGTGGTCGTCGACTGCAGCCTTCACGAGGCCGCCCGATGTCAGTCGGGAGGTGAACTCTGCGTTGGCAAAGTCCGTTTACATCTTATCTGCGTAATCTGACGGCGGAAATTGAATATTCTTCCCAGGTCGTCGCTCGCAGACGCCCAAACACTGGCCATCCGCAAGCTTCTGTCAAAATCCGCGTACGACAGCAACGTCGCCCCCGGGCCCCCGCTCCCGAAATCCCACCCCTCCCCAGCCCTTATATCTAAACTGCACCTCGAGTGCGCCTCGCTCTACTCGTCCGCGCGCACCCTCGCAAAGACGCCGAGCAGTGCCGGCAAAGGGAATAAGGCCGCCAAGTCGAACGGTGGTAGCGTTTCGTCGTTGTCAAGGTCAGCCTCAGCCGACGGTGAGGTCTCCGCGGATCTGCGTCGGTATTTGCACGAAGAGACGGCTTTCCACGATGCGATGGCGCGGAAGTGGCTTGGCGTGGACGCGGGTGAGAACGGGGGGACTGAGCGGGGCGGTGATGCTGTGGGGTTTCTTGTGTGGGCGAAGAAAGAGCTTGAAGAGCTCAAAGGGGGGCGCAAGAAAGACTTGCAGGTGTCTGAGGAGCTGGACAGCATCGGGGTGTTCCTCAAGCACTACAAGAAGATTAATGATTCGGTCAGTCATCTCTTTCTATCTCTGTTTTCTTCCCGTCAACTCATTCGTTCGTTTGTGACAGGTACACTTCCAGCCTGTTCCGAAACAGTCTGATCTGCAGGCGCGAATACCGACGGGTCGACTGGTGCTCACCGCCAAGGCATACGTTCCGCCTCAACCAGCATTTGGCCCTGGTTCCGTCGAAGACCTCAGACGGCAAGCGGAGAAGCTCGAATTCGACGAAGACTCGGATGCCGCAGAAAGCGGGCCTCGAAGTGGCGCGGGGACGTATGCAGGCGCTGGATCTTACTTCTGATACTTAACCGCATTGCTTTGCGTCTAGTGTACCAAATGTATTGTTTATTGTATCTATCAGAGAACACCAGCGAAACACTAAAGTGTATGCTCGCTGTATATGATGTCTCTCTGCCACATTGATTAGCCAGCAGAAATAGCCCGAAACAGAGGCCTTTGTATTCTAGTCATTTGATTTTTCGATGTTCCTGAGAGACGCGTTTTAAATTGACACCAAGACGCATGTTGAGAGAGACATACCGGCTTATGGTGGAACTCATGATCGACGTGCACATACGCTGGAGAGGAAAGATTAACGTGAACCCTTGGACAGTCGCAGACAGCAGACATACCTCTCCCAACATTCGGCAACTGCTCAATCTTGTCCTGCAGCGCCTGCGACAAATCGTGCGCTTTCCACAAGGGCGTTTCAGCGTCCATCACGATATCGAGCTCCACGACGTAGTCCTAGGACGCTCCGCTCGTCAATCTGCAAAAGAAAATGGGAAGCGAAACAAACACACAGGCCCGGCGTGGTAAACGATGCACGAATCAATCTGCTTGATGTCGTCCTGCGCGAACATCATCGCTTTGTAGATTACAAGCTGCTGGAATTCTAGAGGTGCCGCTATGCCCGCCAGGAGAAGGAATTGGCGGCGAAGGGTGACGCCCCAGACTAATATGAGGGCGGCTGGCGGAAGGCTTTGGCATGATCAGATAATAAATGTTTTTGGGCCACCGACCTGATATGATAAGTGCACCGAGCGGGTCGATCCACCAACGGATCTTTGCGCCTGCCGCAGACGTGAAGATTCCAAAGCCGTTGACAAACAGGTCGTTGCGACTTTTGCAGAGTTTTTTCAGAGACGAATGGTACTGAAGAGGTGTGTACTCACTGGTCTTCCCAAAGTACACGAACCTGGGAGTTCTTCGATCTAACGGAGTAACAGTAGAGGAATAGGACCAGCTTGGTGACTGAGTATTTTTCAGAAAGGCATAAAAGGTGACAAGGGACGTGATTCACGAAAGGCAAAAGCAACGACGATGACAGAAGGAAGGTGAAAGTGATCGCTCGGAGAGCCTCTGACGAGGTCCTGGATGGAGAAGGCCTGGAGAAGAGGTAAGAAAAAAAAGGATGTTCAATTGACAGACTTGCAATAAGGACGACCGAGACGGAACCATGGCGCCAGCATAAACGATGTCGCCGATTGTTTCCAGTCGACTCCCTCCCTGTAGAATAGATGGGTACTGTGGGGAAGCGAGTGTTAATGCTTGACATACGGAGGGATATCTTCTCGTGTCGGCTGAAACGGCTTTGCGATGAACAACATGTAGGACGATGTTCGCCATTGGGTCGAATACAGCATCCATGGCTGTAGCGAAGAAAGAAAGGGAAAGGGAGGATGCAGCAGCATATATCTGCAGAACAGCTAGGACACTGATGACACTTATCGGTAGTTGCTCGGAAAAAAGTCGAAGACGCACCAGTTCGATATGAGAGACGCATATATCGCAATTTTTATCGCGAGCCTTTTCAGTACATCAGTTTGATACTTGGAAGGTAAACAAGCGGTCACTGACCTGTTATTATCCTCTTCCTCAAGAGCAGTCTCGATGTGCTGGTCCATCGTCATCAAGAGTGATTCAATCTGCCTGTTCTGCCTTTCATAGAACTCTCCAACGACCTTGCCCTGTTTGCGGTGCTTCTTTCTGTTGCGCAGGTTGTTGAGAGCCTCCTCGGACTGGAGGCGACTCGCAAGAAGTAGGGGTCGCCGCTGTCGGATTGAGAAATGCTGCTTCTGCCGGTGGATTCAGGAGTGACCATGTGCGGTGGGACCGACGCCATTTCGATTGGGGTATTGGGCTGCATGGCGGCAGAGGACAGGAAGACAAAAGCTGTGCTGCGTGACCGAACCGATATTGCAGCACGAAATGGGCGACGCAGAAGTGAACATGGAGAAAAGAGCAGAAAGGCTGCTCCGTTCTTGTAGCTGATTGGAAAGGAATAAGATTCTCAAGTTGGAGTCCCGTTCCTTCGGTCAGATCATCCATCAATATACCGAACAACTGGGTGTGTGGCGGTGCACCCCACCATGGATCCCTTCGAAGTCCGAATCCAGTTTCTAGGGCTCCTCAAACGCCTGAACGCGTCAGTCGCACCCTTCATTTTCTACAATCTTCTCTCAAATTCGCTCAACCAGCTCTCAACAGTCCATTCAAAAAACTATAGGCTTTGCTATCAAATATTTTCCGCCTTGCGGTGAAGACCTTTGGGACTGTATCGTTGAAGAATGCCAGAAGGTACTATGTTTCTCTGTTCTCTCCTTGAATGAAACTCTGAATCCCTCAAGGGCTCTATTAATTACCGAATTAACGTCCTCTATTTTCTGGATTCTTTATGCGAGGCCTGCCAGCTCGTCAAATCCCATTCAAGCTCTATAGGCGCAGACTCGGGCAACAAACAATACGTTGATTTTGTCAACCGGGATCTTGTCAAAATCGTAGAATGCGTGGTACCGCCTGGACCAGAGGGATTGCCGAATCTGACCAGTGCAAAACAAGTGAGTGCGGCAAGAGTTCTTTATCTCTCTCTGTTAAGCATTTAAACAGATACTCGAAAGCTGGCGGAGTAAACGTATCGTAGATCCCCAGGCCATTCACGATGCTCTCTCCAGACTATGGCCACCAACCCCGCCAGGTTTCGGCGATCCTATCGCAGCGGAGCCACTCTACAAATCGTCTCATCCCTCACTTCCCCGCGCTGAAGTTTTCAAACGTATTGAGGAAGACCGGGAACGACATAAACGACTCCGAGAACGACGCTGGGTGCAGCCCGTATCGCACCGTGCTCCCGGTCAAATGAACCTCTTCTCGTTTCTTCCTTTAACACCGGAAAAGGAAGATGAGGTGGTGACGGCTGACGTCGAGTTTGAGAACGACTGGGAGACGACGAGCGATTGGAATGAGGACGACGATGAGGCTGCTGAAGACGAGAGTGAGCTGTGTTTCCCGGCCGAGGGTGAAGGGCCAATGGACCTATCGTAAGTTGATTCGTAACATGTAATTCAGTGTAAGTATGCCCTGTACATTTTTTTTGGACTTGCGATCAATTCGTCAACTTGAAGAGTCACCGGACCGGTCGCGGACGCGCTCGGTTCCGTTACGCATCTTGAATTTGTACTAAGTACGCGACTCGAACGCGATCTGGACTTGGAACTATGGCCGCTGTCGATCCAGCCAACATTCGTATACTCACCACCCTCGCCATGTTGACCACGGCAAGACCACCCTCATGGATGCCCTCCTCGCAGCAAACAACATCATTTCTTCCAGGATGGCCGGCAAAATGAGATATATGGACAGCCGAGAAGACGAGCAAGAACGAGGAATCACTATGGAGAGCAGCGCCGTGTCCCTCCGTTTCCAAGTAATGGACAAAGATGGTTGGTCTGCCTTGTCCGTTCTGTGGATCTCTCTTTGTAATGTTACGGCCCTATAGGCAAAAGCCCCAAGGTCTTTGTGGTAAACATGATCGATACGCCGGGGCATGTGGATTTTTCCAGCGAGGTGTCGACGGCGTCGAGATTGTGCGATGGTGCACTGGTCCTCGTCGACGTTGTCGAGGGCGTGTGTACCAGGTGCCGCACGAATGCCATCGACTCGAACCAGATCACTAATGCAGATTTGTCCAGACCATCGCTGTTCTGCGTCAAGCCTGGCTAGACAGGCTGCGCCCGATTCTGGTCATAAATAAATTCGACCGTCTTATAACGGAGCTACAGCTCGCCCCGGTGGAAGCGTATCACCATCTGGCGAGGTTGATTGAGCAGGTCAATGCTGTGATGGGCAGTTCTTCGCTGGAGATAGAATGGAGGACGATCTCCGGTGGAGAGAAGAGCGCGAACGACGCATGGCAGAGAAGAAGGAGATGCACGCGAACGAGGCAGACGCCTCCTCCGCTGCCGCTGGCGCCGATGAGGAGTTCCAAGAAAAAAGATGACGAAGATATCTACTTCGCCCGAACGCGGGAACGTCGTCTTTGCCTCTGCTATCGACGGCTGGGGGTTCCGCATTGGAAAGTTTGCCCAGCTTTTCTCTGCCAGCTTGGGATGAAGGAGGGGAATTTACGGAGGGTGCTTTGGGGCGATTTTTACATTGACCCGAAGACCAAGAAGGTGATCAGTTTATAAACACCTTCGCGGCCGGGCACTCAAGCCTCTCTTCGTGCAATTCATCCTAGAAATATATGGGCTGTCTATGATGCTGTTGTGCTCAATCCGTTCGTAGCGTTTTCTAGGCTTTTTTACTTCTGGCACTGAACCATGTTGAACAGAAATACGGAGAAAGTCACAAAAATTGTTGGCGCGCTGAACCTGAAGATCCCGCCTCGCGATCTCAAACCAAAGACACGCGCCACTTGCTCTCCCTCATCTTCTCGCAATGCTCTCCCTCTCAACGTGCATCATCCAAGCGGCCATCGACGTCGTTCCTGCACCGACCATAGCCCAGGTCACCCGCATGCCAAAGATGCTGTATCCGGACTTGTATGACACCGATGTCGTGGAGCCAAAGAACAAAGTCGAGCAAGATCTTTTCGCGGCGAAGTCGGACACGGACGCCTGCGTTGCGGCCTATGTCAGCAAGATGTTTTCGGTTGCTGGAAAGGATTTGCCCGAGAACAGGAAGCGGCCGATGACCGCAGACGAGATGCGCGCTAAGGCGCGTGAGGCCAAGGAAGCCCGGCTGGCTGCCGAGGCTGCCGCCGCCACCGAAGGCACAGAGACGCCTACAGAGTCGGAAATTCTTACAACGAACGTTCCTGATACTCCTGCGCCCGAATCGGAGCCCGCTGCTGAGGACGTTGGGGACGTTGAGGTGAACCTCGGTTTCGCGCGGCTTTACTCGGGGTCGATCACCATCGGCGCCTCTGTATTCGCCATCCTTCCCAAGTACGACGCTTCGCTAGGGCCAACCCACCCGCGCAACGCGAAGTTCTTATGCAGAGTCATGGTGGAGGGTTTGTACGTCATGATGGGCAGGGAGCTGGTCGCCGCCGAGAGCGTCCGCGCGGGAAATATCTTTGCTATTAAAGGGTTGGAGGGAAAGGTGTGGCGGAGCGCGACGCTGTGTGCTCCTTCGGCCGCTGGAGTGGGTGAATCACCAGATCCCGATGCCTTCAAGGATTGTTTGATCAATCTAGGCGGCGTAATTCGCTCGGTCAGGGGATGTTGACTTCTGATTTCTGAAACTGATTAAGACGCAGGCACCACCAATATTGCGTATTGCCCTGGAACCTGTCAAGCCTGCCGATATGCAGAAGCTCCTCGACGGATTGAAGCTTCTCAGCCGTTCAGATCCTTGTGTCGAGACTTTCCAGCAGCAGACTGGCGAATATGTCATTCTGACAGCTGGCGAACTGCATTTTGAGGTTTGGATAAACACTTCAGTATGATTCCGCCGGCTAATAATTGCCCAACGCAGAGGTGTCTCAAAGATCTTCGTGAGCGATTTGCAAAGGTAGAGATACAGGCCTCGAAGCCTATTGTGCCGTTCCGCGAGACGGCGGTCAAGGGGATAGGTACATCAGTCATCTATTTTCCCTGATGCATCCACTCATGACATGCAGATATGGCACCCTCAAAGACACCAAACGCTACTCGAGGAACCATCCACGGAGCCAGCTCCCAAAACATCGTCACTTTCACTATTCGCGCCAGCCCGCTGCCTCCCATTATTCTCGAATTTATCCTTCAGAATCTGGTGATATTGAAGAATTTATTGCGCAACCGTGGCGATGCCAGTGTGGAAGAAGGCAGCGAGATCGGGGAGTCCACTGTTGACGGTACCGTTGTGTACAAGCCGAACATCAAGCCGGAGGAGTTCTGGAGCACTTTACGCGACAAATGTCGAGAAGCTGGTAGTGAGTGGGTGGACGTCGCAGATCGTATATGGGCATTTGGACCGCAAAATGCCGGTGGATGTATCCTGATAGACGCAAGAAAGTCTAATTCCGGGCACTCGTCGCAAGTCTCCATTTTGACGTTTCCAAACACTAGCGCTGACACGGTAATACTCAGCTTGCAGCGGCGATTGGAGAAAAACAAGCCAGTCGAGGACGCAGAAAGCATTGGCTCTGAATTTGACAGTAATATTGAAACTGGCTTCCAGCTTGCGACTTTTCAGGGGCCGTTGTGCGCCGAGCCTGTAGAAGGCATGGCGTATTTCGTCGAGAGTGTCGACATCAACAGAGAGAGTCTGGCAAAGGAAATAGGTTCGTGCGCCACTTGAATGGGTCGCTGTCGCAATGGCCTCTAACGACAGAAATTTTACTTGTGATCCGATTAGAGCAGAATCGGATGGCCCAGGTAACGGGTTCAGTTATATCAGCTGTTCGGGATGCTTGTAGGAACGGGCTATTGGATTGGTCCCCGCGGCTGATGCTCGCAATGTATACCTGCGACATCCAGGCCTCGAGTCAGTTTGACATATCTAATGTTCGCCGGGATGCTGATCGAGTCCTTGAACAGCGGAGGTGCTGGGGAAGGTGTATGGCGTTGTCGCTCGACGACGTGGGCGCATTGTGGCCGAGGAGATGAAAGAAGGCACGTCGTTCTTCAACGTCTCGGCCATGCTGCCGGTTGTCGAAAGTTTTGGGTTTGCAGATGGCAAGTGGCCTTTTGATCAACAGCAGTGTTGCTGATTGGTTTGGCCGCCGCAGATATCCGGAAGCGAACATCCGGAGCGGCAAGTCCGCAGCTCATATTCAGTGGGTATGTATGTACATAGCGATGCCTTGGAGTTGCTAACGCGGGTGGACACAGGTACGAGCTGCTGGATCAAGATCCGTTCTGGGTGCCGACGACGGAGGAAGAGTTGGAGGACCTTGGGGAAAAGGCGGACCGCTCGAATATTGCCAAGGGTTACGTGGACGCGGTACGGGAACGCAAGGGGCTGTTTGTCGATAGGAAGATTGTGGAATTTGCGGAAAAACAGAGGACACTGAAGCGGTAGAGAGTTATTGGAGAGTTGCTGTAATGTAGATCTGCGATGACTAAGCCGACTAGCTTCGTTTGCCCAGATTCGCCCCTCATTCCTCCTTTCGCCACTATTTCTACATGGCTGCCGTAGCGGCGCCCGTGTATCGACAGCCCGGCTTCATCTCTTCCTCCAGCCGGAATCAGAGCACTCTAATTGAGCAGGCCCAGCTTCAGTCCCAACAGCAGGAAAACGACCTGCTCGACGAACAGTTTACCACCTTGTTTTGTCGCGCTCTCTACGACTATGAGGCTCAGGACGCCTCCGCTCTCTCCTTTCGCCAGAATGATATTATAGAGGTGCTGACACGGCAGCCGTCCGGGTGGTGGGACGGTCTGTTGGGGACGAGCGCGGGTGGTTCCCGTCCAACTATGTCACCGTCATTTCCGATGAGGAGGCTGAGCTGGCTTTCTCTGGCTCTGAAATCTCCATTCCCGACCGCGAAACCCAGGCCACCGCTGCAGATAACAACTCCGTGCTCGATATGTCCCACGCAATGATGCGAGGATCGCAGGCGGAGAACGAAGAATGGCTCGACGCCGAGGTCGTTGGGCTGGGAGGAGGGGGCATGGACGAACTTGCCAATGCAACTCTCGGCGATGCACCCCAGTCCAATGACTTTTGGATGCCGGAAGTAACCGCCAATGGCCAGGTGCGTTTCTGCATTGCCTCTGCCTACGCAGCGTGTTCATTCACCCCATTAGATATACTATGTTAATACGCAAACCGGCGAGCGTGCTCGTGATCTACCCCACGAACCCGACGAGGACACTTCTGACAGCGATCTCGCTGGCCTTACCTCCCAGTCGAGCTCTCGATCGGGGACCAGCTCCGGCCTTGGTCTGGCCAACGGCCTGCCACAAGGGCCGAGAGACATGAGCTCTGCTGCCGGCTTTGGTTTGCCTCGTCGCACCAGTACTCCTGAACCTTGGGTCAAGAAACTTGCAGACGACGGGATGTCATACTACTATTACAACAAATCAGATGGAGCTGTCCAGTGGACACGTCCAGAACCTACTTACTCTCGGGATCGACCATCCCGACCCCCCGCTACCACTGCCAATCCTACTCCGACCATTCGGCCACTCCCTCCGACCTCTCGCACACCTCCAAAAGTCTCGCGCCTCAGCATCTACTCGGATAGCTCGGATATCCAGCCGTCAGAACCCGACCGTCTTCGACAGAATGGTCATCGTTCACAGCCATCCCAAGTGGATGTGAAAATGGAGTTGACTTCCGCAGAGCGCATAGCTCAATCGTTGCAGCAAGCGATCTCGCCCCCGCCAGCTGAACTGGTGACCGACTTGTCTGCACTCGCACAAGGGGCTATCCAGGCGGTGGTGGACAGCGTACAATCAATCGTCCTGGGACGTCGGGCGCCGGGAGAGGACCGCAGGGTGGAAGAGCTGGTCTCGAATGTCGTTGTGGCGGTCCGGAATCTGCTATATATTTCCGCCGCCTCTACAGGCCAGATTCCTCCTAACGTGTTGCCCCGCAGTATGAGAGACATCAAGCTTTCTTCTGCGGCGTCTCCCCTCAAACCCGCTCAACGGAAGGTGACCGCCACACTGTCGCGGTTAGTTCTGTCAGCACGTGCACTCCAGTACGACGCCGGGTCCACCGTCACAGACACTTTGGACCGCATCGAAGTCGATGCCGAGGAGCTCGAGAGAGCGGTTCGATACTTTGTTCTCGAGGTTGAACGGATCCAGCACTCTTCCGCGGGATCGGGTGGGAAGTCGCTCAAGCGACTCCGAGGTGTTTTTTCGACCGCTAATATTGGCCTTGGCCTAGTAGGGGCCGGCGCGGGTGGGAGCTGGAAGGGCTTTGGCTGGGTATCATTGGGCGACAGGGATGCCCCAAGGGAGGTTCTGAGCGCGAGCGTCGTCAACGATATGGGGGCCCACGTACAGGACCTGGAGCGTCATATTGCCCTGCTGGAGCAGGTAACGACGGCTCCCAGCGACAATGCCGGTGAGTTTGCACTTTCCTCGACGTCGATCTTTTACTCACCATCTTGACAAAGTGGAATTAGTTCGGAGCTATACACAGAGTCTGGTCACTCGGATGTCTACATACCTCGCTTTCGCCTCCAACGTTCACATCGCGCGGCATGTTGATATCGATGGCATCCGTCAAAGTACCCTTCCAGGGCCGAATGAGATGTATACTCAGAGCGTCGACAAAGCGAGGATGCTCATTCGGACGCTGGAAACCGCAATGCAAGCCTTATACGACGAATGCACTTCTGTTTTGCTCAGCGCTCAAACACTTCAGCAACTTGAGCCTGGGCAGTCCCGCCAAGCCCGGAACTCGAATTTCGACTATCTACATGCCCTGTCTACGTCTCTGAAGGCCTATCTCGGAGTTGTGGACCAGACCTTCGAGGCTCTCCTTGCTGTTGGCCACGAGCAAGCAGACATGGATCAAGGTGACTACACTGGATCTATCGATTGGCGCATGTCCCGTTTGAGCGTCATCGACACCCAACTCGGCGGTTCGTTACGCCCAATGTCGACGTTTGCGTACGAAAACGACGCTCAGGGTGACATGGTGGATATGGCACTTGCAATGGGCCGCAAAGGTCATGTACCGGTCGATTCGTTCGATTCGATGCGTTACGAGTCCAATGGGAGTAGTACTATGAACGATGATCCTTCGATGGATGAAACTATGGTTCCGCCTGATTCTCCAAGAGACGATTACCTGGACCCGAGCCCGACATTAGATGAGGACTGTGCGTAGACCGCATGTCTTTCGTTTCGTTCTTCTTTCTGACACTTTGCTTCAATAGTTGGCTCCAAGGCAAAATCCCGTCCGTCGGGCAGCAGGAAGCTGGAGAAGCTTCTGGGGCGCGAGTACGCAAACAGCCTGCCTACACCCCCCGAACCAGAACAGCCGCCGAAACCCTGGTATCTCCAACCGTCGTATAGTCCCAATGAAATACAGATTGAACCCGATGGCTCAGTACGCGGGGGAACTGTGCCTGCCTTGGTTGAGCGTCTAACGGCGCATGAGGGAGGAGGTATATACTTGTTGTCTCTTGCGTGGATTCACCTTGATCCTTTTCGTTAGACCCATCATTCATCAAGACCTTCCTGATGACCTTCAAATCATTCACCACTGTCGATGAGCTATTTGATCTACTAGTGCAACGCTTCTGGATCCAGCCTCCGCCAAAGCTGACACAGGCCGAGCGCGAAGAGTGGGGTAAGCTGAAGCAGCATGTTATCCAAATCCGGTCCGTGACTCCTTCCTTCGTCATGCTCTCTTAAATTTTTGAACGATTCCCACTAACAGGGTTCTCAACGCACTTAAATCCATGGTCACGGATGACGATGTACTGGAGAAGGAAGACCTTTACATCCTTGATCGTATGAAGGAATTCATTGCCACGGAGGAGGTTTCCAAGTTTGCGGCGGCGAAACAGCTTTTGATCCACATTGAACGAACGGTGAGCCGTCTTTCTCTTCACCATGATGTGCATTGAAACGCCGCGAAACAGCAAAAGGAAGGTGGGACTATTATCAGGACGGTCACGGCTCCCCAAGGTGTTCCTCCTCCGCCGGTTGTTCCCAAAACAAACAAGAAGCTCAAGCTGTTGGACATCGAGCCGTTGGAGCTAGCTAGGCAACTCACCATGATGGAAAGCCAGCTTTACCAGCGAATACGACCCATCGAATGTCTTCAGCGAGCGAGAGAGCAGAGGACGGAAAACGTCGACAATATCACGGTTGTCATCCAGACTAGCAACAAGGTACGGTATATGCTTGACCTAGCGTACTGTGGATTTGACATATTTACTAGCTCGCTGGCTGGGTCGCCGAATGCGTCCTCAGCAGAGAAGATTCGCGGCGGCGGGCTGCGGCAGTGAAGCATCTGATCAGCGTCGCCGACGTGAGTGGATTACCAAAGGGTGTGAATTCTGACTGACGGCGTTGCAGCGATGTCGGCTCTTGAACAACTTTTCGACCATGTCGGCCATCACGGCCGGGCTCAACACCCCACCGATCCGGCGGCTCAAGCGGACGTGGGAGCAAGTCAGCGCAAGATACATGGCGCTGTTCCATGCTTGCGAAATGACCATTGTCAGCGACAAGAACTTCAAGGCGTATCGACAAGTGATGACCACTGTCGTACCCCATGCGTTCCGTTCATCGGTGATTCTTCCCGTTTCCATTTCGCGTCTGAGTTCTGAATTCCTCTCGAGGCGTGTTCCTCACGGACCTTACGTTCGTGCAAGACGGCAATCCGGACAACTTTCCGGGTCCGCTAGTCAATTTCCGGAAACGGCAGAAAACGTCTGAAGTGATCAACGATATCAAGCGGTGGCAAGGCCCGTACAACTTCCACGTGATTCCGTCGATCCAGGCGTACATCGAGGAGTCTCTCTCGGCTCTGAGCGACTCGCGGGAGTTCAGCGAGCGGTTCTGGAATCTGAGTTTGGAGCGGGAACCCAGGGAGCGGGAGGACGAAAAGATGGCTCGGCTTCTTCAGGAGAGCGGCTTTTTGTAGTAGTTGGGACTGCTTTCGCGAGACTTGTATTACTGGTGACTGTCGTTTCTGTACAACTACTTATTGGATCTGTATTCAAAGTTCACGTTTCTTTCTTTTTGTTTGGTGTGCGCAAATAACGCGTCTCATGGAAGACCCCTCGTTCTTTGACCAGGAGCGACAGCGCCTGACGGTTATCATCACCTCCGAGTTCGAGGACCTGCTGACGTCCACGAACGACCTGAACCGCAAGCTCGAGGAGGTGCTCTCCATGACCAAGGAGTACTCGACCATCGCCGAGCTGTGGGGCAGCTTTTATCAGCTGATGCGCTCGTATGGCGACGCCGGAGAGGAGCAGGGCGCGGCGCTGGCTGCATCTACCGCGAACCAGGCAAGTTCTCAGCGGACTCGGACGTGTGGATGTCGAGAGACTCAAGTACATTTTGGTACAGCAGCAACAGCAACAACACTAAATCAAGCTACATCCAGAGCTCACGAATCGATCTTCGCCACGCGCGCCGAGAGACGCGCCTTGGTGCTCTCCGCCCCGGGGCTCGGCGCCGCGACGTCCAGCACGATGTACGAGCCTTTGTATACGAAGGACGGGTTGAGGGCCATCGTCGCGTACACCGTCTGTTGCCATTCATTCATTCATTGTATTGTATCGTCAATCAACCACGGAAGACGCACCTTGGTGAACTGCTTGAATCGGCTGGGCACTATCAGCACATCCGGCGCCGTCTCGGGCGCCCCTTCGTCATCGTCGTCGTCGACGCCCCCGCCGAGCCGCAGCCCCTCCGAGTGCGTGACGTCCAGCACAACCTCCGCCGCGCCTCCAGCGGGACCGGAAACACAGGATAAAACCTGTCCTCAAAAACAAATCAGCTCTTCTTAAGAAAGGAAGGCAAGGACGCACGAGCGCTGCTGCAGCAGATGCCTGCACAGATTCGTCATCGCGTCGTTGACGAGGTCGTCCGGCATCGCGGGCGTCGGGTCGACCTCCCCTCCGGCCGCGCGGGCCGAGCGCGAACTCGCCCTTCTTGAGGTGGAAGAGCACGTCGGCACTCGTCGCGCCGAAGGTGATCCCGTCGAGGGTGAAGGTCGCGGGGTTCGGCAGGAGGCGGATCCGCTTTTTGTGCGCGAAATAAAAAGAAAAAAAAATGAGCGCAAAGAAAGGAAGAGAGAGAGAGGAGAGGGCGCACGGGGTCTCCGTTCGTGACGGTCGAGGATAGCTCGCACTGCGGGAAGACGGCGTGGTCGCTGAGGAGGTCGCGCACGCTCGGGATGACGAGCGCCATGCTCCCGGGCGCCGTCCAAGTACCGCTTCAGCGGGTCGAAGAAGCGCACGCGGAACAGCCTTTGGGGCGTGTTGTCGACGTCGCCGGACTTGATTAACGGGTGGAGGGCGTCTATGAAGGGACCCAACTTGCGTAGGGCGGTTCAGAAGTGGGGTACAGAGTGAGTGAGGGAGATAGACGCACGAGAATGACGACGGCGGGTTTCGCTGCGGTGATTTGTTCTAGGAGCGCGGTGTACTGTTTGAAGTTGAGGTCCTGGTCGGATGTGTAGGGCCCGCTGGCGATGAATACTGAGAATGCAGAATCGTGCGATTCGGTCTTCACGACTTCGGCGGAAGGAGAGGGGGAAGCTGCGAGTCGAGTATATCATAAGAGGGCGCGCGCGGGAGAAAGACGCGTACTGTGAGAATCTCAGAAACGAGGAAATAGCCGCCGCCCCCATTCTTCCCGCGCAGGGCGGCGATGGCGCCGGGGAAGAACACGCTCTTCTCGCTGCCCTGGGGCGCGCCGCGAATTTTTAGGCCCGGAGTCGAAGCGCAGGGGGACGCGGAGCCGTGGCCGAGGTGGCGCGAGGCCTCGACGGCGATGGCGCCTTCTGCGAGCCGGGCTGAGTCCTCTGCGGCGTCGTCGTCTGTGACTATGCGGCCCACGACCACGACGTCGTCCTGTGCGCGTTTTTAACAAGGTTTACGGGCGTATATGGACACGTACGGGCGTGGAAGACGCGGGGTCGCTGATGTCGCTTATATCGTAGTGCTCGCGGATGCGTTCTGCGAACTCGCTGATTCTGCTGTCGAGCGCTGCTGCGGTCAGATTTTTTTTCCTCAGAAAAATGTCACGCGCACCGTCGCCGCGCGCAGAGAGCTTCTCGTGCATATATCGGTCTAGATATGCGTCTGAGCAGAATTCAAAGAAAGAAAAAACACGCACAGGCGCGCTTTTTGCGTGCTGCATCGGACGTGCTGGGCCCGCGAAAGGCGACGGTGCTTGGACGCGCGAGATCCGTCGGCTCGAATTTGATCGCGGTGGCAGGCGGCGGTGGATTTCTGTTGCGGAACGCGCCGCGGCCGAGAGTCGCGAGGGTGGAACGCGGATGGCTGTGCTGCACAGGAACCGTAGCACGCTCGCGGTGGATGTGCGCCTTGAGCGTCGCGAGGGACTCTGCCGTGAAAGCTGCAATCTCAGAGCGCGTGCCCGACGGCTTCCAGTGCAGTGCTTCGTGCTTGTACCGCAGATCCTCCGCCGACAGCGCGTAGTTTCTGCAGAGCGCCACGCATTCCGCGACGAGGGCGTCGTTCGACGCGATTTCCGGCAGTTCTGCTTTGATCGTGTCGCTCGACATTGGTTTGTACGTAATCAAATCAAACAAATCAAATCATCCCCGTCCAGTCAAACCTATCGTACTTCTTCCGAAACTCTGCAACCCGCTCCTTGTTGCTCCGGAAATCAATCCGCTTCGGCCGCCTCCACCGACGCGCCTCCAGCTCCAGCACGTTGCCGATAATCTCACCAGCGAAATACCTGTTCGGCCATTAGGCAAATCAAATTTGAAATAGCCGACGCACCGAGGAAACTCGCCCCCGCCCTTCTCCCCCTCCTCCAGCCCCACTCGTCCTCCCCCTTCCCCCCGCCCTCCGCCGCGCCCTCGATGACATGCCCGTACCCCCTCTCCCCTTTATGGTCGAACTGCACCATGAAATACGGCAAGTTCGGCACCATCGCCCGCCGGAACCCGCCTGGGCGCGCCGCGAAATCGATCAGCTTTCTGTGCTGCGACCATTCCGCTTCCGAGGCGAGGATCGATTCCTATCACGTTGTGATGATGATGCCAGAAACAAGGGGTAGCAAAGACGTACCTTGAAGTACTGCGGGATATCCTCGTACTGCGCCCACGGCAGCGGCACGCACTCGATGAACGTGTGTTTCTGCCACTTGAGCGAGAGGACCGTCTCGTAGAAGACCACGCCGCGGTCCTCCTCCGCGAACATGCGCATCAGGCACTTCATGAAGTTCTGCGCTCGTCGATTAGAGTTAATTATGAATGTGATATCGCGAGAAAGGAAGGAGACACGCACTCGAACCTCATCCCATACCTCGTCGTCCGCCTCCAGCATGTTAAGATGATGCTGAATCGGCGCGATGAGGCAGTGCCCGGGGACGAGCTCCTCGGTGAGGGTGCACGCGAGGTACGCGCGCGTGCCCATCGCGACGACGGCGCACCGCGGCGGCGCGTCGTCCTCGGCGAAGCAGAACGCGCACTCCGCGAGCGCCTTTTGCGTGCGCTTGTAGTCTGCGTAGATCGGTATTCGAATAAACTCCGAATGGAAGAGCAGGGAGTACGCACCGTGAACGGCGAACTGCCGCTTCATCGCGTCCGTGCGCATCTTCTGCCGCCCCAGCCTCCCCGCGTTGTCGTCCATGTACTCCAGGTCGTTCTATCAATGTCACACCATCACTTTCTCGCACCCCGCCCACCCACGAAACACAGAGCAAACGCACCTCGAACTTGCCGTCCCCAACAATCGCCCTGGCAAACTCCGCATCGAGGTCCTTCTGGTCCGCCGCGCCGCCGCCGAACTTTTCCTGCCGCAGGAGCTCGCCCAGCGAGGTGCTGTCGTCGGCGGCGTTGTACCGGAGGACCTCGCCCGTTTTGGGGTCGTGCGTCTCGAACTGGGCGCGGTTAGCTAAGAAAGAAGAAAGAAGAAAGGGAGAGGGGAGAGGGGGGCGGACGAAGCACCTTATCTTTCTTCTTCCGCCGATTCCCAGGCGCAGCCCGCTCCCCCTCCTCCTCGCCAACGCCGCCGCGGCCGGTGCCGACGTCATACAACCGCCCCCGCCCGTCCAGCGCAGGCAGCACCTCCACCTTCCTCCTTACCCCGCCCTCCCCCGCATCGTGATCAAAGCCAGCAGCAGCCCGCCGCGCCTCGGCCTCGTACTCGCGCTCGAGCGCCCCCGCGTCCGGCGCGCCCGTCAGCTTCGCGCGGAGGACCTTCGCTTGGAGGCGGTTTAGGGACGAGGGGGAGAGGGCGCGCGTCTGCGCCTTGGAGGCGAGGGGGGCCGGTGGCGTCATCACGGAGGGGATGGGCGTGTGCGTCTGGGCGAGCGGGGAGCCGACTTGTGAGTGCGAGGTGGGCTGGCGGAGGGAGTCGAGGCGCCGGTTTTGGGCTGCTGCCGGCGTGGGTGTTGAGGGCCCGCGCTGCCTGGCCGCCGAAAGGAGCTGCTGCGGCTGGAACCGGACGCAGCGCTCCCTGGTGCGTCGGTGAACATGAACCGCGTCTCGCCGCGCCCGCGCCCTTTCGTCGTCTCTCGCGCGCTCACCCCCACCCCACCCCGCCGGCCCTGCCGCTCGTCCAGAATCCGCCGCTCCTCCCTTGCCTCCTCGAACGCCTCGAGCGAGCCGAAGCGCTCGCGCGCGACCTGCTCGATCGGGAGGCCTTCTTCGGCGCGGCTTCGTAGACGCGGCGCAGGCGCATCATGCGCCATTGCGAGCCGGGGCCGCCCGCTGCGGGGGGTGCTTTCTCTTTCTCTTTCGTTTCAGCAGGGGCAGAGGCGGAGGTGAGCTGGGTGTTGAGTTCCTTCGGGTTGATTATCGGCTGCGGTACTTAGCCATATAGTCGGTATATGAAGGACAGCACGCGGCGCACCTTGTCGGGGTCCATCCTGTCGCGCTTCTGCTTCTTCCGATCCGTGCCCAGGCTCGAGAAAAAGTCGACCCCGCCGCCGAGGGTGCGTTGTCCCCCCGCGGGCTCGCCGTAGTCCTCCGTCAGCGACTGGTCGTCTGGTAAAGGCGCGCGGAGTAGCAGCCGGGATTACGGGTTGCGCCGTCGGGAGGAGCATCCACTCGTCGCGCTTCAGAGCGGTGTGCGTGGGCGCTGCAGCGGGCAGCGCCGCGCCTGTTTTGTCCGACACCGCCACGGTGGAAGTGATCTTGAGGCTCTCGGCGGTCGGGATCGTCGTCGCCAGCGGCTGTTCATAATTTAAATGACGAAAAGCAGGGGAAGGAGCTGCGTACGCGCTCGCCGTCCATGTCGATGTTCTTCTCGACCCACATCTCTTCGTCCGCCGGGTCGTCGTCGACGATTTGGAGGCCATGTTTTCTGGACTTTTTGTGTTTCCGCGCAGAGGCGTCGTCGTCGCGCTTTGAGCGTTTCTTGGACTTTCGGGAGTCCATCGTTGAGGAGTGTGATTCGGTCAATTGGATGGACGCGGGCACATGATATGAGCAAATCTTGAAGAACTTGAACTTGCTTCAAGCACCCAACGTTCAACGTTGCAACGTTCAACCTTGGGCATACTCGCACCTCGGAAACGGTGGCGATCTGAATCCTATAAAGCCCTCTACCAGCCGCCCGAGAGAGTGAGTCAAGTACAATCAAAGTGAACGAAAGCTTCGCACGGCGTCTCCGCCTACACCCATCAATGTCCATCCCCATTTCCTCATCGTCTGACCCATCCTCTATTAAGCCTCGTGCCGCCGTCTGGCCTTGGTATTTATTGACCAAATTGCGCAACTTGGCCTACCCGAACGCCAGATCCCCCGGCTTGGAGGACAGCGCCGGAAGCGCGGACTTGAGTAGCGCAAGCGACAAGGAAGCTTGTACACGGCCTCTCAACCCCGCGACGACCCTTGTACACTCTGAAATGTGTTTCCGGTTGGCGGACCTGCCGGTCGAGCTGGTGCTGAAGATCCTGGGGGCGGCGACGGTGTGCTCTGCAGAGACATATCGCGCCCTTCTGCTCACCAGCCGAACCATCCACGATCTGACGCGCCTCAGGATGCTGCCGAACGTCCCGGTCATTCTCACCACCGAGCGCCAGCTGCTGTCGTTCGCGCAGCTCATCAAGCAGCGGCCGGAGGTGATCCCTCACGTGCACGCCCTCTGGATGATCTGCCCCCGTCCCGCGCGCCTGCACACCAGCGTGTGCATCGACATCATCCAGGCCTGCACCGCCGTCCGCGCCCTCGCAGCCCACTCCCGCATCCTCATCCGCGCCCTGTGCAACCGCTCCGGGCCCTTCCAGCAGCCCACCCCCTCCCACAAGCACACCCGCTGCGTCGACCTCACCGTCGCCGAGTTCGACCACTCCGGCTGGAACGCTGTCGTGCACTTCAACCCCGCGCTCAAGGCGCTGATGAACCAGATCCAGCGCCTCCACTGCGTCGGTGCGCCGGCAGCTTCTGGGGCGGCTCCTGGCCTAAACTCGACAGCCTCACGCGCCTGTCCATCGCCATGGGCGAGCACAAGCACCTCGATGCCTCTGTGTTCCGCGACGCGCTCGCGTCCCCGAAGCTGCAGCAGGTCGTCGTCACCACGCGTCTCCGGGGGAGGAGCAGAAGACGTTCGCGGAGGAGGTGCAGAGCGTCGATGCGCGGTTCAGCGTGCTGCACCGGCGCAGGCGGTGGAACGAGGTGAATCTGTTTTGCGAGGCGGTGCTGGATCCGGATCGGTTTTGGGAGCAGGCCAAGGCGGAGAAGAATGTTGTTACTGCTGTTGTCTACTGCTGTCTAGCAATCTCGAAACCTACTCGATGTTGCGTCCATCTTGACGTAGTCCGGCGGGTCTTCGACGACGATTTGGAGTCTTTTTTTTTACTTTTTTGTGTTTCACGGAGAGCCGTCGTCGTCGTCGTCGCGCTTTAAGCGTTTCTTGGACTTTCGGGAGTCCATCGTTGAGTGTGATTCTCAGTCTGTCAGTTGGATGGACACCGGTTGGCACATGATATGACCAAAACTTGGAGATTGTCATTCAGATTCTGACTGACTGCCCCTCCAGTTCGACGCGTGCAGTCACCGCAACATCATCGAAGGCCGCGTCGAGCTCAAGCCTCAATTTACTGGCAGGAGAAGCATACAGTGACACATTTGACAACTCTGATTCTCTGAATTTTTGTTGATGCAAATGTGTTTCCAATTGGCGGACCTGCCGGTCGAGCTGGTGCTGCAGATCCTGGGGGCGGCAACGGTGGGCTCTGCAGGGACATACCACGCGCTTCTGCTCACCAGCCGAACCATGCACGATTTGACGCGCCTCGAAATGCTGCCCAACGTCCCGGTGATTCTCAACACGGAGCGCAGGTTACTGTCCTTCGCCCAGCTCATCAAGCAGCGGCCAGAGGTGATCCCTCACGTGCATGCCCTCTGGACCATCTGCCCCGGTCCCGGGCACGGGCACGTCAGCGTGTGCATCGACATCATTCAGGCCTGCACAGCCGTCCGCGCCCTCGCAGCCCATTCAGGCCACATTATCTTCCATACACCTTCCGCAACCGCCTCTCCGGGCCCTTTGACCAGCACACCCGCTGCGTCGACCTCACCCTCGCCGAGTTCGACCGCCACAGCTGGAATGCTATGATGCAGTACTACCCCGCCCTCAAGGCGCTGATGAACCAGATCCAGCGCCTCCACTGCGTCGGCGCACCCGGCAATGTCTGGGTCGACTCCTGGCCCAAGCTCGACAACCTCACGCGCCTGTCCATCGCCATGGGCGAGCACAAGCACCTCGTCGCGTCCGTGTTCCGCGATGCGATCACGTCCCCAAGCTGCAGCAGGTCGTCGTCACCACGCGTCTCCGGGGGAGAGCAGAAGGCGTTCGCGGAGGAGGTGCAGAGCGTCGATGCGCGGTTCAGTGTGCTGCACCGGCGCAGGCGGTGGAACGAGGTGAATCTGTTTTGCGAGGCGGTGCTCGATCCGGATCGGTTTTGGGAGCAGGCCAAGGCGGAGAAGAATGTTGTTGCTACTACTGTCTAGCACGCGAAACAGAGCCATGGATTTTCTCGAAGTACCTAGCCGCAAGGGCGCCTACTTCTTTTTCGTGGCGTTTGGTGACCGGCTTCTCATTAATCCCACAGTGAACATTGTAATGGTTTTCTCTCGTCATACAGACATGTACATAGAAAGAACAGAGCAGGCAGAAGGCCATTGACAATACATGGATGTCGGTCCCTGGCAAACATCCACAGTCCTTCGAAACCAGATCACCGTTGGTCAGTCGGAGTATTGAAGAAGCTACCCAAGCATCGAATCAGCAAGATAAAACGGAAGATCATACCGAGTGGACATGCTCACTCTATCAGAGTGGTTCTTCTCTGCAGTCCCGACATAAATCTGCATGCCTGACGTCGCGCACTTACCGAGCGTGACAGAATAGGGCGAAAGATCGGTGGAGCAAGACGGGTGGGCCCAAACCAGGTCGAACACCTGGAGCGGCGCCCTCGGTTTCCTCCCTGGAGCGGGACTCTGACCGGCTCGGGAATACAGGGCGAAGCTGGTCGCATCATTGAGAGAACCACGATAGTCGAGAACGCGGAGAGTGGTGAGACGGGAGAGGTAGCCGTCGTTCCTGGCGAGCATGTCGAAGAATTCGTGCATGAAGCCCTCGTCGGCGCGGGTGAACTCGACGTGCGTCAAGTAGGGCAATAATTCGAACCACTGTGCGGCCGCGGGGCGGAGGACCGCCTCTTCGTCGTCCCCGACGAAGGAAAAGTACCGCAGAGATCGGCCGACTTGACTGAAAAAGTCACGCAGCGGCCCAACGTACTCGTGCAGGTTGGGAATGCGCACGAGCTCCAGACGCTCGAGGACGGGAGCGTCGAGGAGTCGCAATATCTCTGCAACACTAGTGATCTCGTCGTCGTCGTCGTCATCGTCGTCATCGTCGTCGTCGTCATCGTCGTCGTCGCTGGCCTTTGATCTGGTAAAGTTCAAGATCCGCAGATGGGGCAAGGCCGCACGTAAATCGGTGTCGGATGGCGGATCCGACAGCGCGACGTTGAGCGCGCACTCGACGAGGGACGGGGCCAAGCGAAGAACGTATAGACATTCGTCCGCCGAGAGGCCCTGGGCGGTGAACTTGGTGAGCGAGTGGTATGGCAGGACGAACATAGAAGGGCTGAGGAGCCTGTAGAGATGCACTTCGCGAAGCCGCGGTGACTTGCTGAAACAGGGTGTTTGGCATCTGAAGTAAAGAAAGGAGGGCAAGCGGCACGAAATCAACGGCGCTCAGGTACAATGTCTCGAGCAAGGGGAATTCGAGGTCAAGGCGAGGAAAGTCATCGGGGAGAATGTCCAGCGTCAAGGACCGCAAGCGCGAAGCGTGACGACGGAGGATCGAACCGACGACGGACCTTGCGCGGGGAATATACCCACTAAAGGTGAAGGATAAAGGCAGCTCCGGACCTGCGCGCTGGAACCACAGGTTAATGATGGCCTGCATCATTAGGCTACGGCGCTCTGCATAATCATCTTGGAAACAATCCGTCAACAACTCCAGCCGCTGCCATAAGCCGCGGGTGGCAAGGGCAATCTCTGTCCACGTCTTGCAAACGCGCAGAAGCACCAAGGGCGCTTGGTGCACGCGCGGACGGCCAACTGGGTACGTCGGAAGGCAGTGAAGGAAAATTTGGGACGTGACCTCGGGGGGAAGGGTCAAGACCGGGTAAATGACGGCGTCCAGGGACTGCTGGACAACATCGCGACGATCCTCGAGAAACCGCAGCTGCTCCGGATCCCGCAGCGTTCGAATTTTGTGATCGAGACCCGAGAGCTCCTGGCGAGAGGCGTCGTGTGTAAGCATGGTGGTTGGAGAGAAGGCAGGAGAGACCCGACGCGTTTAAATATGCTTTATTCATAACGTCCACGCGATTGTTCGAACAAGATTCGGCAGCACGGCGGTTCCCACCCAACTTGACTTCCCATTTTGGGCCAGAGTGTTTTCAAACAATACACGCACCGAGGGACAGCATTGATTATGCCATGAATGTCGCCAATCACTGTCCGTACAGCGGAACCGCTGTTTCTGCCGGACGATGGAACGGGTTCCGGTGTCTTCTGCGAGGGCAAGACAAGCTCCCTCGCACTGCTCGGACTTGCCAATCCGCTAGGGGCCGGCGCCAGTACCGAAACCGTCAAAGCCCTCTTGACGCGGTGGGATTCAAAGGGTGGATCAATCATGAAGGTCACGGTGCTTGCGAACTATATGAGATCATCAGCAGCGACGACGAAGATATACGGCCCATGCATGTACATACTGACCTCGAGCGACGTGCGGGTAGAAATGCCCCCTGCTTTGGGTGATTCGCCATGATCAAGCTTTCTGCTTGTACGGACGGTAAAGATGTTAGAAGCGACGCGGGCCGATCTGAGCTCCTGGGCAGCACGAAAGCTGGCTTCACAATCCTCTCCGCTGTGGGGATCGTGCTGGACTTTGCTTACTTCGCCTACTTCGCCTTGACCCTGTGTAGCGGACCAACAGGTCCCGCCGATCGCAAACGCCATGTTGGCGTAGTGAAGGCCTTCGCAAATAAGTGGATGTGCTTGATTCATCATGGAAAAAATCCTCCGGATCGTCTCACATGTACTCCATAGTTCCGATAAGAGGTGTGTAACGAGAGCCGTGTAGGGTACATTCGGGGTGCAAACGCATCTTCAGTCTAGCTTAGGCCTTCTTCGAGAGAATGAGGAGCGTAAGGAGAAACAGATTGATCCGCCAAGGCTTGTCGTATCGGCGATGGAGGGATCATGCGACAGCATCTGGGGCTGAGCGCTGAGGCGGCGTGCGGTGAAGATGTGCCCTACAGTGTACCTGCTTGCGCTTCACGCTGGGTGAACAAGATTCAACAAGTCTATAGAAGAATGCTGCTGTCTAGCACGTGAAACAGAGCCATGAATTTCCTCGTTCCGTTCCACTCGGAGTCTGGAAACATACTCGATGTTGCGTCCGTCTTGACCCTTTGTGAACCCGCCGGGATAAGGAGGAAAAAGACCCTGTACGACGCGTATATGGCTTTGGACGTGTCTTGGGCATCCTGGACGTTGAAAGCGCCGAGGTTCGAAAGATCGGCGAGAGGATTCAGCGAGTTGTTCGTGGTGCTGGCAGAAGTGACTTGCTCTTCCAGCCGGCGCCGCTGAACGGATTTTGCAACTTCTGATTTCTGAACCTTTTGTATTTCCGCTTCCAACTCGGAGGAGGGAGCGATGGCGCAGCCCGTGTCATGGCGGAAAAAGCAAAGCCACGTATATTGTACATGATTTTTTTGACTCTGGCTACTGGTTGGTAAAACCGTACGGATGGCCTTCATCAAATCTGCTTTATCTTTCTCGCCTTTCCAGTCCCAGTCAGACCACAGCGTGAAGCGGAGGTCGTCTGCGAGCGTCAAGTACGCCGTATGTAGCCAAGGATCCGCGATAAATGTGAGCAGGCGTTTATCCGTAGCATCCACAGGAGTCCGACCCAAATCGTCTTCGTCTATTTCATCTCCGCTCAGGGATGTCCTGATTCCCTGGGCGATCTGTTCCAACTCCCCACACAGACGCTCGATACCTCCTGGTCTCAGGATCTCCAAACTCTTCAAGCCCAGGTGCATCACGCAAAACATGTACTGCTCCGTTCCCATTGCCTCATGGCCCGGAAATACTGCAATGGTAGCAACTCTCCGCCCCACAAAGTAGGTCTGAACATCTCCCTGGTGGCTTGCCACATACTCAACTGCTGGGATCTGTCGTTGTCCTCTTGGACGTATGCGTTGAAAAAGGCTGGACGTTCCGTCTGGTCGAAACCCATGCAATCGAAGCTGTCGACGTCGGGAACGCAGTAAACAAACCACTTGTAGCGTATGACGCTGCTCAATGGCTTGTGCTCCGATGGAGGCAAGAAGAAAAGGTCGTAGGAGTGATGGAAGAGTTCTCCATATATAGCCCAAGAGAGCAGTGTTGTTTCGGGGTCGTTGCACACTGTGAACGATGAATCGCTCAGAGGTCCGATGCGAGATCCAGCTCGCGGTTCAGCGGATTGATTACGTCGCATTTGTAAGTGTACAGGCGGCGGATGTCGTCCATGGTGAGTTCTGCAACGTCGATTGCCAGTTCCAAGAGCTTCTCTACGCCTGCCTGTATGGCGACTTCGAGTCGGTAGCGGCGATCATCGGCTTGAACAGCCCAATCTGCTACTTGACGCGCCGTAGCAGCGATAAGAAAGTGAGGATGTGGACGGAAGAATACGCGACCAGACTGGGCGGCGAGACGAGGTACAACTTGGGATCCGGATATCCACATGTGTGGTATAATGTTCTGCACGTCGAGAAGAGGCAGAAAAGATCCTCGAGGGAGTGAAGATATGGCGGAAGGGCCAGCAAGAGTTCTGCAGGGAGTTGAACAATGGACATGGGAGTAAGGACCCAGGTATATAGAACCAAACACATGGATGTTGCCGGAGACGACGACAAGAAGGCTCGTTACTACTGTCTAGCACAGCCATGAATTTCCTCGTTCCGTTGACGTTCTCTCGAAACATACATGAGATCGGCTCTCCCGCGTCCATCTTGACCCTTTGTGAACCCACTGACGCGCACATCCGGGCTTTCTTTGGCTGTGAAGACGGCACCATCTATGCGTTCCGAAAGCCTGTGCAGCAAGTCAAGAACGTCTCTCTTCCGACTCCTCCAGACTCCCGTTCGACCTCCAAGGCCCCGTACAACATCGCCTCGCGTGCCAGAATCGTCTCCGGTATCACAGCTGCCCAGGTGGAGGCTCCGAAAAAACTATGTCGACTTTGACGACGAGCCGGACAAACTGAAAGACCTGCTCAAAGGCCGCAGTCACCGCCATTCACCCACAATCTCAGACAAGCGTGCGGGGGATGCCAGTGCGCCGAGATCCCTGCTCTCGGCGACCAACTCCCCCTCGCACACGCCGAAATCACCCCTGTCGACGCCGTCCTCGCCCAAGTCCCTTGGGCGCACACCGACGACGCGCCGCACGAGCTCGCCCTGCTGTGCCGCATCGTCCCGCCCCGCGCGGACCCCATCTCCGCCATGCTCCCACTCCACCTCCCAGATCACGCGCTTCTTGCCGTGCTGCAGACCTCCGGCGACCTGTCGCTCTTCTCGGCGCAGGACGGAACGCGCGTTAGCGCGCTTACCATCGGGCGCACGGCCGCGATGCACCCCCGCTCGGCGTCCCAGATACACCATCGCTATCATCCGACGCAATGTGGATATGGACGCGCCTCCAGCTCTGTGCCACCAAAGACAACGAGGCGAGTCAGTCAGCCATCCCTCCGGCGCGCAAGTGCACTCACGTCTGTAGACCGTCCTCCTCCTGGCGACTGCGACGATCGACCCCCGCTCGTCGGCCGCGCATGCCAGTGGCAGCGGGGCCCTCGACACACACGAAGGTTTCAAGATGAAACGTCGCGCGTGGCGCTGTTCCAGCTGCGTGCGGGCAGCGAGCGCGGGCCTTACGAGGTGCATTTGGAGAAGATCGGGGAGTGGCGGCTTGGCGCGCCGGCGGCGGGGGTCGGGATCCACCAAGATGGGGACGGTTCGTTATTGGCTTGTCTCGGTCTCGATGCATCTAATACCAATACAGACTCTTTTCTCTTCTACTCCTTCAGCGCGGACGGCAGCTTCGCCGTCCGGCCCTTCGAATCCTACCGCCGTCCCAACACGCAGAAGCGCACACGGACACCGCCGAGCCGTCCGCCAGCGCCAGCGCTGCTGCCGCCGCGCTGTCGGCCCTCCCGCTGTTTAAAGCCATGAACATGAAATCGCGCTCGACAGAGACCCTGCCTTCGGCTTCTCTCGATTCAGCACACGGCAGAGTGCCGGGCGCGTCGTTCTGCAGGAGGCACGCGTAGCGGGGGTGGTGCCGTTCTCTTCCGTCGACGGCGGGGACGGGGACGCGTTGTTGGGTCTCGAGACGCGATCCGTTGGCGGCGGTCGAGACCGCAAGATGCGGGGCATCTGTTGGACTGGCAAACTCTTACGGTACGCGATCGCGAAACTTGCCGGCTTGCGCGGTGTGGTTCATGATGGTAATATGCTGTGTCGTGCAGATCTTCGAATGTGCCAGTAGCGCGCAGGGGGAGGAGGAGGCCGAGTTTTCTATCCTGTTCTCCACCCTGTTTCCTTGGTCGAGAAGGTCGAGTGGGTCGATGATAGCTCGTATGCGGTGGTTTTCAAGGTGCGCTTGCCGCCGCTGCAGATCGCGTTGATCCGTGGACTCATACGTAATATGTATGAAGGAACGAGTGGATTTCTACACTTTGATATCCGTCGACGCCAATAACGACAAGATCCGCGAAGGTTCGATCACTCAAGGACACCCGCGCCTCTAGTAAGTATACCGCACCCAACCTAATGCGACATGGCTCACAATCGTCTACGTAATAGCCCCTCCCTTCTGCACACGATCACGACGGGCCCGCGCGATGCGCTGCACGTCGTGTCGACAGAGGACGTGGTCGTCACGCGTGTCGGCGCTGACGGTCGCCGGACTTTTGGAAACATATACTTTCCGGCTACCTGCTGCTGCGGATGAATCATCCGATCTCGAGTCGCCCTCCAGCACCATCATATGGAAGTCAGCCGCAACGGGCGCGACGTGCCCGTCCCGACCGGCGTCCTCCCGCTCAATATGACAGCGTGCTTCTTGGATATGGTATGTGAGACCTGGCTCCGTATGCAGTTTCTGAATGCACAAAAAGCGGATGGTCGACTGTGCCAGACATCACTCGCTGAGCTGAGCGCACCGCGGTCGCGCAGCAAAAGCCGAACGAAGCCGATCAAACAGTCCGCCGACGTGCTTGCGGGCGCCGTCGCCGGCCTGCATGTCGTGCAGAACAGCCGGACGCGCGAGCGGCTCGTTATTGGCGGTGCGGACGATGGGTCGGTCGCGTTTTGGAATCTAGGGTGAGTGTGTTTGCTTTACTTTTCTCTGCCTCTTTGGATTGATGATGAGTTTCTTTGAAGGACGTTGGCGCTTTGCGCCCGCTGGACGATCTTCACTTCCCCGTTGACGCAGGTGGTGAACTGTCCCGCCGACGACGACGGCGACAGGCAGGCGCCCTTGAGTGGCTGCGTCCTCTGCGTGTCGCAGGATGGGACGATTGCCGTTATTGCGGTGGATGGGTTTCATTTGTCCGTGCATTTCATCCACTCATCCATCTCTCGCTGCTCGATCTGATTTTTTGAGTACTAGCTTGTACCTCATACCCGGCTCGGCGTTTCCCCTCGAGCGCATTTATCTGGGGGACGAAAACATCCTGCTGATCTATGCGATCGAAGGGCGCGGCTCTGGGATATCAAGACGAAAGTGTTTTGGAGGTCGATGGGGCTCGATAAGGCCGAGGAGCTCATCGCGCAGGGGAGTTGGAAAGATCTGTGAGCCCGTCTTGCACTTGAGTCAATTGGCCGCGGACGAGTCATGCATGGTTGGCAAGATCGGTCAATGCCGGCGGTGTCGGCCTGATGCAGCCCTAACGACTACCGTCAACGGCGGTGAGTCTGTGCCCGTCGCTATCTCCCCCACCACCCCGATCACAGTTGAATCTAGCATGCACCCTGTCCCTTGATCTCGAGCGGTTCATTTCTGAATCGATCACCACCGCAAGACTGATTAGTACCGGCCGAGAGCAGACGCGAGCCATTTACTCTGCGCTGGACCAGCTCCGGCTCATTCTTTCCATGTTCCTCACTCCCGGGTTGAGCTCAGACATCGACACGCTTTGTCAAGAAAAGCTCCGCGTACCCACGTCCAATGTTCTCGCTGGTTTCTCCAGGTCTGTTTATCGGACGGTCTACAGTCGGACTATATATAGTACTGACTTGTGCTCACAGTGGTGGTTCAAGCTGCCTGTACAGCGGAGCCCACTCGCACGAAGTGTGGATGATATCTGGAGATGTTTCCGCTGCGCGCGCGTTGTGCATCACCGTGATACTGCGCGCGTTGAGTCTTTTCGATGGTTGAGTCTGCTACTCCAGTACCGCGCGAGTGGTGCTGATAATCGGTCTCAGAACTCGCGGAATCTGCATCTGTCGTCGTTGCGTTCTATGCCACGTCACTGGCTCCCGTTGTTGGCCCATTATATCAGCCTCCGAGCCTCACCTACCTCGCTCGGCGGTGGTTTGATTCTTCTCGTGCGTTGAATGAAGCTGCCGTAAGGATCATTTGCTGATTGTGGTCAGACGAACTACGCCAAGCTTCTCGTATACTGTTTGACGCTTCCATCGCACGGCTGCCAGATGAGGAGACGATCTCGGTCACGGAGCATTGGCAACATCACCGCGAGTCCTTGTCATGGCATCACCCTTTGCAGCTAACATTTCCACAGTACCTTGTCTACAATCAACGGCGGATCGCGAATCCCTGGCTGCGGCCCTCGCATTGTTTCTATGCGGCACATAGCCGCAGAAAAGTACAGCCTGATTTCGAGCAAGTATGTATCTGTTTCAATGCCTTGACGGGGCTTTGACACTGCGAATAGTGCCTTGACGGACATATCTAAATCCATCGCCCTCTACCTGCACGACGAGCAGTCGCTATACCGCGTTCTAGCGATCGATCTGTGCTCGCGCGGCTTTCACATCTGGCAGCATTACATCGATGCGATGGAGATATTGCGAGCCCTGTTCACGTTGGCCACGGACTCCCGCAAGGAGGCGATCACTGCGCACAACGCAGGTCCCCAAGCGCGATTGGCGATCCTCCAGATCGCGTCGAACAACACTGCCTTGTTTATGACGACTTTGACGTTGGATATCCTCAATCCTTTGGGAGTGGACCATCGGAAAGCGGTGATGCAGATTGTAGCGTTCCTCATTCGCAAGGTGGGTGCTATGGCTTCTTCTGTGCGTGACTGACTCAAGGATATACAGCGCCCGCTGGTGCTCTATCCCAACCTTCCGCGTCTCATGGAAGCCGTTGTGAAGTCGTTGGATCCCAATTCCACCTCGAACAGAGACGCTGTTCTGGACACGGCCACGGAAATCCTCGGCCATGTCGTCAAAACGTCCGTTCACAATCACTGTTTCCGGCGATATCCCTGATCCATTCTAGATTTCCCACGGTTGATTTTCACATGGCGAGCCAGCGCCTGGCGGTAGGGACAAGCGAAGGGGCGATCGTCATGTACGACCTCAAAACCGCCATCCGGTTGTACGTCCTCGAGGGTCACAAGAAGAAGATCACGGCGTGCACGTTCTCGCCGGATGGCAGGCGCTTGGTCACGCTGTCTCTCGAGGAGAGCGTGTGCTGGTGTGGAAGGTTGGTTCGAGCTTTTCCAGCTTTTTCAACCCCGGCGCGCCGCCGAGGCAGGGGCATGGCGGGTCGGAGCCGTTCAAGACGCTGTCGTTCAACGTCGGTAATGAAGGTCTGCTTTCTGTTGTTGGGAATACACGTGCTCATGTGTTGGGCAGCGGACATGACGACTGCAGAGAGTTTGAATCTCGTGCGATTCGAGTGGACGGCCGATCGAAGCGTGCGGTTGAAAATCCGCGAAAGCACGCTGACTTTTAGCACGTAGTGATCTATATAGTAGGTCGAAGCGTTATTCACTCGTTACGAGACGCGGGAGAAAGGACTCCCAAGAGTTGAGGTTGCGCAGATCTGACGGACACCATTGCGGCTGGAGCGGAATCGCTGGCACGTCGGGTTGGACAACGCAGCAGCGTAGTCACGACGGGAGGGTGCGAAGGCGCCGGCGTCATGGTAGCGCGTCGATTGTACTACTTGTGTTGTTGATCACACTAGCAGTTTGCCCGTGCTTCGCTACGGGGGTGAATGCATATCAAATTTTCTCTGTAGATTCCTGTAGTGATCCTTGCTAGGGCTTAATCTATCTAGACAGACCTCGCATTGTAAATTTCGTGGAAAGGCCAGTGCTAGTAGGCTCAGATCCACTGTTCCTTCAGTTCATGTGAGAAATCTGCCACTCCTCACCAACCTTCGGTTGGTTCGTCGTGGCCTGTACAGTAGCCGCAGTGAGAAACAAAACTACAGATCCCTCTTATATTCGTCGAGTCAAGCACATTAATCGTGTATCTGCTTACAGTTGTTGGCAAAAGCATAGAAGTCGTCCGTAGTGTCCTCCATGAATCCAGCATTACCTGAGCTCTTGCCAGCCGGTACAGTGCTGCTGCCTGAGTGCCGCCCTCGCCCTCGCCACCTTGATAGCATCCTCACCAACAACCTCGTCCTTCTCCCGCCGCTAGCACGTCCAGCGAATGTCAGTGTCAACTTTGCTCTTCCGGACATCCAGTTCGACGACCGTATGTCAATGCTGGTAAACTTCTGTCAAATGGGAACCAGAAAGCCCATGCTCTTGGCCAAGAACCCGGATCTATAGACACCGACACGGGCGACTTCTTCGATCACGCTTTCGGGATCGACAGCCACAACGGCTCATCGGGCAGGGCGTTATAGATGAGTTGGTCGAGACACCCCGGACGCAGCAGCGCCAAATCGATCTGGTCGAGCCTGTTTTCGGGTCAATGATGAACTTAAGTTCTGCTTCGCGTTCATTCCGTCCATTTCCGTCCAAATCTGGTCGAGCACACAGTCACCCACGCCTCGTCCGTCACCCCTCAAACCACCACGCACCTTTATGATTAGGTTCATGCATGAAAGAACATGACACAAGGTGCCGCGGCCCACGCCTTGACGAAGACGAGCAGTTCGAGGCCCTACGGTCATCGTTCAAGTCAGTGCTGAACAAGAAGAGATTGGGAAAAGCAGCATAACTTAATGGAGGTGAAGCTGGCCTTGCACTGGTTGGCGATGGCACTTGACGATGGGGACCTCCACGACCATCTTGCGGAGCGCCGAGGAGTTGGACGTACCGAGCACGAACCGGAAGTTGTCCCTGGTGACGCCGACTCCGAGTCGAGCACCCCGCGTCGATGAGGTCTATTTTCTCCTGGAAATGCTGCATGGTGGTGGCTTCTGAGCATACTTAGGAAAGCCACGTCGGAGCCAATGTAGACGTAGGTATCTGCAGCGATTTGCTACAGGTCAACATCTTCCGAGAGTGTCGTATTCTTCGTGTGGATAGGAAGAATCTCAAGACGGCTGATCAGGTCGGGGATACCTTGAATGTCGACTTCGCGATCGGACGACCGAATCGCCGAATAGCAGGGTCGATATAGTTCGGTCGTTTTGTAGCAGCGGCTAAGCATCCATGACGACGACGTTTGAGCGCGCCTTCAACCGTCCATGAGGGCGAGGAGCTGGGATACGGCATGTCGCCGAGCGCTCGACTTCACCGCTGGTCTGAACAGTAAGCAACTCCGAGTCAGAACTGGGGAAAGAGAAGATGTGGTGAACCCTTTTATGCTTGGTCACAATGGAATCAGTCTCATGAAGATGATAGCGAGCGAGTTCTTCTCGGCCTCCCTGAAGGCTTTCCGTAGATTGCTCTCAGTCTCTCTGGCCATTCGCTCATGACTTCGGGTCCGTCAATAAGGAAGAAGGCACCGGCCTCGTTCGCCACCACGCATGCCATAAGAGTCTCATCAGTGCCGGGGAACCGAGCATAAGAGTACCGCGAGGGGCCTGATACCGATGGATTTGAACGATGGCGGGTGACGGAGAGCTCAGAGGGAGCTTGACCGACGCCAGCACGCGGAACAATCAGCAGATGACTGCCATGAGTGGAGTCGTGACGCAGGTGGCCATGCCGAGCTCCGGCATTTCCTCATTTGAGATATCAGTGATCTGATATCACGATTTTTTGGAGAGGTGACACCGTGACAGGTCCGAGCGGCGAGAGGATGACCGAGGAAGGCAGGTGGAGCGGTGGAGTTCGGAAGGTCGGTCCGGTTTGTCTCGAGACAAACACGTTGTTTATAATAGGGGTGTTGGACCAGTAAGACAGGGGTCAGTTTTGGCTCTCTCAACACTCATGTCTTCCCCCGATATCGAACAACTTCTTGTTCAGAGAGAAGTTCAAACTAGAGTGAACAACAGCGAACAACTAGCCACCATTCCATCGTTTGGATCATTTTTCCACACACGTAGCGCCATCGGTTTCTTTGCCCTCAATACACTTCGGGCCATTGCACTGGCCTCAGAGGACACGCTCTGGCGTCTGTATGGCGACATCATTTTCAGCTGGCCTGGTCCACCAGCGAACCTCACTATGGATGCTATCGAGGCGAGAAGACTTGAAACAGAACATGTCACAACATATCGGCAGGCGATGCCCCCCGAAGACCAAGAAAAGATCCTCGTTGGCATACGTCGCGAAATCGCGACACTCGCTCTTGTCGCTGTACCGCCAGAAGCAATAAAATCATTCGCTGCATCTATAGGTGAAGAAGAAGAGCAATGCATGTTAGGAAGCGGATTATACATGCGCACGGAGAAAGCATCGACAATTTTTCTCCTGCCGTACCCCCTCTGCCGCTGCCAAGTTCATCGAGATGCATCAGACTGTCGTCGGAGAGGAAAGTTATCAGCAAGAGCTGGCCGTGCTCACTGTGCTCATTGCCAAGACCGTTGTTCATGAGAGCAGAAACCTGGTTGCTACCTATGTGCGTCTTGATCTTTTTTTTTCTACTTTCATGAGCTGATACTGCCTTAGTGTCGTGGGGTGGAGTATAAGACACCGCCAACGATACAAAGTCAATCTCCGCCACAGATGGATGCAAAATCTAGAGGAGCAGAGGGAGTGCAGGGTGAAGCCGGGGAATGTTGGGAAGAGACACGTTACGGGACGTTACTAAGTGCCTCATTTGGTATGTGGGACTCTCACCATCACTGTATTTCTGCTCAAGATTGCATCACAGTTGCCATCCATTCCTCGGAAATAAAAGATGCAAGACTCACCCTCATTGGAAGCCTCCCAGCCAGCTCCGCCTTCCACCGCCTCGCCCCTCCTGTAACTGCAGAAGTCGCGCAAACGGTCAAAGCTGGTACATTTATCATCAGCGTCCCAATTTTTTCACCTCCCTGCACTCGACACCGTTGAGAAAGGACGACTCCGTTTGGGAGCACGACAAGGTCATAGAATGGGCGAAGGGCAACACGGACACTTCCACACTGCCGACGCTTGCATCTCGAAGCCCTCTGACGCGCATGAGCAACGGCAGAGTGGTGCATATCAATGTGGGCAAAGATGTGCATTACGAAGGGATCTCATGCGCCGACATACATACCGGCAACTCAATGGAGGCGTGTTGCGCTCACCAACTTCCATGGAGTTGCTCGCGGACCTCGGAATCAGGCGGGATATCAAGCGGATGGTAATTGAACTCAAATTTGAGATACTAGGACAAGGAGCGACCAGGAACTGGCATCGTCGGGAATCAGGGTAGAAGATACA